>PVHP010009379.1:0-50199 GCA_004024765.1 Zapus hudsonius | reverse complement strand
AATTGACTTTGTCACCATAGATTTTAAAAAAGTACTAAATATGTGCTTAAATTTTTGAAAACTATCAGAGGGCAGACCATGAAAATCCTCCTTCCTCCTTCCCATCCATTCCCACCACGCCTCAGGTAGAGGGCCCAGTCCTGTCTCCAGCACTCTCTAGAATCCCAAATGGGGTGTGGTTCATTGGTGTGCCAGGCTCTGGGTTCACCCCCAGCCCTGCAGGAAGAGCATGCACTCCTTCGTGAGCTCGTGTGTGTTCTGGTGATCTGACCAACATATCTCACATTTTCTTTTTTTAATAAGTATTTTATTTATTTATTATTTGAGAGAGAGAGAGAGAGAGAGAGAGAGAGAGAGAGAGAGAGAGAGAGAGAGAGAGAGAGAAACTGGCACGCCAGGGCCTCCAGCCACTGCAAAGAACTCCAGACACAAGTGCCACCTTGTGCTTCTGGCTTTACGTGGGTACTGGGGAATTGAATTCGGTTCCTTCTGCTTTGCAAGCAAATGCCTTAACCACTAAGCCACCTCTCCAGCCCACATCTCACATTTTCTGGCCCTTATCCCATAATGCTGCAGCTCTCATCTTTGTACAGGAGCATGTATGATGCTGCAGCCTCTGTGTAATGTAGGGCTCCATTGGTGGTTCTGCCTCAGTTTACTTAGCTACTCCCCATACATCTGTTTCAACCAGCCAGCAATCCTGGGCATAAGTTTCTGCACATTATGAGTTTGAGGCCAGCCTGAGCTACAGGGTAAGTTTCAGATAATCAGCCTTGGCTAGTTTGAGACTCTGCCTCAAAAATCCAAAAAGTAGCAGCAGCTAAGGATTACTTCCTGCTGGTGAGGTGTGCAGGAAGGAGCCCAAGGGCAGTGAGGGCCAGAGGGATGGCCCAGAGCCAGGCCACACGGCTCGGCCAGCTGCAGGGAAGAGCTGGGCTTCACTCTGACAGCTCAGGGTACCACATGTCTGGTCAAGGAGATTAGAAGTCTGTGGAAGACAAGAGGCTGTCAGAAGCCAGGAGGATGGGGACGTGTTTGGATTGTGGCTTGTAAAACAGGCCAGAGCAAGCAATTTAGAACTAAACCCGGGACAATACAGTGGAAAACATTTTTTACAACTTTCTTTCCTCCTGCAACCCTTATGTGAGCATCCCTTAAAGGCCTACCCCAAACTGTGCCCCATCACTGGGACCTCTTCTGGGGCATGTTCCAGTCATCTTCCTTACTGTCATAGCTCTGTGCTGGGGGATACTTGTTGTAGCAGTGTCTCCCTGTGAGGCTAATTAATGCTTGCTAAAATACGGCCCCGTGAATCAGCTGGGGTGGAGGCAGCTGGCGAGCTATACTTTCAGGAAACAGAGACTCTGAAGACTTTACAATCTGCCCAAATGCCCCCAATAAACACTTTATCCAGTTTAGTCATTTCAGTGGAAAAACTGGCCTCCTCTGCCTCTCCTAGCTGACACTTCCCTTGTTCCCTTTATGAATTAACCAGGCAGTTTCTAGAGCAAGAGGCCCACTGAGCAGGAAGACACAACATGAAAATTCCGAGGCATTTCCAGGGACTCTGTCTGCTGGTGTTTCACATGCTGCCAGGGAAACTCAACCCCTCCTGCATCCCAGCCTGAACTTTGTCACCAAGACCAGCCAGGCAGGCGGCATGCCCTGGGCCTGGAGGAGTGCCTGAAATTCCTGGAGGATACTGTGTCCCAAGGGCCCCTGCAGCTGGGCTGGGGACTTCACTCTCTTCTGTGCTGCTTATTTTTAGAGGGTCGGCTAGGCTGGGGTAGGAGTTTTCTGCTGCTCTCCCTCCTCTCCTGACCCCTGCCACCTCCCTGCTCCACCTCAGCAAAAGCAGATAGATGCCAAATGTGGCTACCTTGCCTGAGTGTCTGTCCTTCCTAGAGCCCTGTGTGTAGGGACATCTTTGTGCTTGAAGCCTTCCGGTAAATGGCACAGTATGGCTTCATTCTCTTGCTGACGTCGCGGTGGCCAGCAGTGCTGATCTCTCGCTACGCTTCCTGGCCATTGCTGCATGTGCTTTGGAGAAATGTCTACTCTCATCCTTCACACTTTCTTCCTGTTGAGTAGCAATCCTTCTCTGGAGAGGCCAGTGCTAGAGCCTCCTCAGTTCTGACTGGCTGTTTGTCTTGAGCCAACCCAGGTTGGAGTTACAGGTGAAAGGGTGCTCCAGGCTCCTGCTCACTCTTGTCTGGAAACCCTGATGCTCTACACTGGATCTAGGCATAGCCCTGCCCCAGCTGAGTGAAGGAGTCCATGGGCACAACATGGGGCTTTTAGCTGGCTATCTGCTTCTTGTTTCCCTACCACATTTGGGCATTCTGCCAGTGTGGGTGCCATGCAGCAGCTTGCCCTCCAGGTAATAAGTACACCTAGAGTAGAGAACAACAAGCCAAGAGCTTACAGCTGGGAGATGAGGTGAGGGAAGCCTCCCAGTGAACCCAGCCTCAGTTTCCTCATCAGTTAATGTGGTCAGGAGTACGCAGCCTAGCTCACAACGTGTCCCAGATGCCCAGGGACCAGTAAAGACCTAAGTGCTTATTCGTATTGCTGTCAGCCTGCTCCGGGCCGGCCAAGGATCTGGATGTGCTGGGGAGAAACCAGCCACTTCCCACCAGATCCACCCAGTGGGATCTGCTCCCTTCTCTGGGACTGGCCCCTCGGTCCTGGAGGGCGAAGGCCCAGTTTTGTACACTGAGTCAGGGTGGGCTTGGCAGAGCAGACTGAGATGAAGGGTTTGTTGTGCTAACACGTGGGACGGACGTGGCTGTCGTTAGGACGGGAGGGCGGAGGGCCGGCCGAGTCCTCCTCCCAGGCCTGGAGCGCTGGGACCCGGATGCCACAAGCCTGGGAATCCCGCTGTTGGCGGGGGGGGGGGGGGGTCCGCCCCGCCCCTTCCCGGCCCCGCCCACCGGGGCCCCGCCCCTCCCGGCCGCATTCCTCCGGGCCGGGCCGAGTCGCGCGGCGCCGGGCGGAGGGGCGGCTCGGCTGGCCCGGGGCTCGGGCTCAGGCTCCAGCACCTGGAGCGGCGGGAGCCCGCGGGCTGGGCCGGAGGGAGCCGACGCGGTGGGGCTGCGTGTGGCCGGCGGGAGGCCCGGGCGCCGGCCGCCATGTGGTGCCTGCACTGCAGCTCCGAGAGGACCCAGTCCCTGCTGGAGCTGGAGCTGGACAGCGCGTAAGGCCTGGGCCTGGGCGGGCGCTGCCCGTGCGCCAGGGTGTGTGGGAGAAGCGGACGGAGTTCCCGCGGGGGATTTACGCGAGTGGGGACCCAGATTGAGACGGCGTGGGTGTGAAGTCCACTAAGTCCAGCCGGCCTAGCGTGTGGTGTCTGGCTGCATGGCCCGGGCTACCAGGGGCCTCTCCTGCAGGCCCGTTCACGGAAGGTCCTGCCCTCAGCCTTCCTTTCTGCGTCCGCTGGCCAGACCTGCTCTGGGGAGAAGGTGCCCCGTTGTGTTCCAGATGTGCGAGCAGTGGGCTCCAGTCCTGGGCACCTAGCCGGCCCCTGGGCATATGCTGGGGTGCCTGGAGTTCAGCTGTGTGGCTCCTGGTTTTGTCCGGAGTCCAGATGTGAGCCGGGGCGCTGGTGGAGCTGTGCCTGTTGTTTACGTGTGGGGCGAAGCGTGTGCCTGCTGGGGTTTTGGGAGGAGGCTGATGGCTCAGCGATACTAGCCCTTTTCGGTTTGGGGGCCTGTGGGCCGCTTACTGTTTATGGAGAGAGGGAGAGTATGTGTGTATGTGCTGGGAATATTGATCTCCTTTCTCAAGCTAGCGCAGCTGGCCCTGAGCTGTCTGCAGGCCCCTCGAGGAGGTGCAGGGAGGGGTGTGGGGGTGAGGGGATTTGTTGACAAGTGGACTTAGCTTGTGTCAGCCCCTCTGTGGGGAAGCTCACCTGGAGCTCTTTGATCTTTCAGTTCAAAACTCCCCAAAGCTGCCTGGCTTTACAGTGAGGACTTGTGTTCCTCTCTCACTCCCACCCCACCCCAAGCCAGGGGCTCTGGCCTGGGCCTGAGGCTCTGGCTGTGTGGGTTGTGGAGAAGGGGCGATTCCCTAGGACTCAGTGCTCCTGGCATCTGAGGCAGAGACCAGGCAAGCTGCAGCTGCAAGGCCATCTGTCTGCAATGGGGGGAGGCACAGTCTGGGAATGGGGGTCACATTCATGTCGCACACGTGCTCACCACCCTACACACTTCAGCTGTGCTACCCCCTGTGATTGCATTCCCTCCTTGTGGTACCAACACAGAGAGCTCCAGACCCAGCCTCACGAGTCCCTTCTGAGGACCAGCAATGTAGCAATGGACACACCGCGGAGTCTTTGTCCTCATGTGGCTGGCAGTGTGATGGCAAACAGTGAAAAGAAATCAGTAGCTCCTAGTTGTATCGCCTCACTCCCATAGCTGAAAGGGATAAGGGGCTTTTCACCCCTCCATGAGGACCTCCCCACTGCCACTACTGCTAGCGTGTCCGTGGCCCCATATCTCTCGGCCCAAGTCTTTCCATGTCTCTGATGGAAGGCTTCAGCTCACAGCTCACAGAATCCTGCTGAGATCACTCTGGGGCTGGGTTGCTGATGGACAGCTGCTTCAGCCGCAGAGCAGAGCCAGGTGGCCTGGAGACCGTCGCTGCTCAGGTGCAGCCTCGGTGTGCCTGTTAGCTCTGCAGCACCTGGTACATGGTTCCAGTGGAAGCCTGGGGAGGGCTGGAGAGGATCTTCGTGGGCCTGACCTATGGGGACCGAGCTAGGTGTTCCTCAGGCTGTAGAGCCTTCCAGGGACCCTCTTGCCCCTCACCCCAAGTCCTTCCACCTGGCTGACTCCTGTTTCCTAATCCCAGATGGGAGCCAGCATCAGGTTCAGGAGAACCCCATTCTGTGTCCCTCCCCACCATCCAGGCCTCAAGTAACTCCTCTCTGTTGGCACCCTGCACACACAGACTTCTGTGCATCACAGAACCCAGTGTTGATGCTTCACTAAGATTAGCTTCTCAGCAACAGGAACTCTGTCCACCCATGCTTTCCAGAAGGACACACGGCAAGGCAGAAAGTTCAGTGACTGTGCCTGGACCAGACAATTCCGAAGGGAGTAGACCCAGATGTCAGGATGCATGGAAGGCCTCTGGAGGCCTGTCAGGACGTCAGGATTTTGCACAAGGAAGTCGGACTATGAGCTAGTTGTGCTAATATTTACATAACTTTGGCTCAAAAACATGGACATGACTGGCAGCTGCATAGTCAAATAGCATGATGACTGGGCAGATGAGCACTTGCGGAAGCAACTGAACAGGCATCCTGGGCTGCAAGAGTTCAGAATGTGTGTGTGCATTCATGTGTACAGGCAGAACTTGAATCTGGCTGCATTCTGCAGAACATGGAATCCTGGTTTGATGGGAATCCTGAGACAAATTGATTTTTTTAGAAATCCCAGTTTACTTTGTGATTTTATGCAAGTTTCCACACCCTTCTGGTCCTCCATGTCCTTTTAATGATAGGGAATGGCAGTATTGCATGACCAAAGGGCTCTGAGAATGTGGGTGGCCTCCGATCCAGTGCTATGCTTGTCCAAGTCAGCACTCTGGTCTTCACAACTGCCAGCGACCCACTGTGTTTTCTTCCTTCCTCTTTTGTAAATTTCCTTTGAATTATGATGATGTGTGGACTATCTGCCCAGTAAGCGCAGAGACAAGGCCAAGGCGCAGCTCCATGTTCTGGATCTGGCTGGAGGCCCTGGGAGAGGTCTCCCATGGAAGTGTCTGTCTGAGGGAGAGGATGCTTGAAGGCTGTTGAGTGCAATTTATCCTGGGTCCTCAAAAGCAAATCGTAATGACTTTAAAGGCCATTAAGGCTCTTGAAGAATTAATTGGTGTGGCCTTAGAGGATCTGGCTGCTCCCACTGTGGGAGCTGCTGCTGAGAGAAAATTGATGGCAATTATGGCAGAAGATATGGCGTGGTGCCAGCTGGACCTGCCACTGCGCTGGCTGCCATACCCTTGTTGGGAGAAGGCCTACAGCTTGTGCCCAGTGCCAACCTAGCATAGCACCTGGTCTCATGGTTTGATGGCATGTGCATCTGGGGGCGCAGGTGTGAACAGATGCTCCCAACTCCTCTGGACCTGGGGGATGGAGCAACCCCAGAGCCACCCAACCTTGGGCTTGCCCGTGTTCTTATTCCCATGACATTGCCTGGATGCCCGTTTTGTGCCAGGCTCTAGACTAATAGAAGAACCAAGGTTGGTATTGTGAAACCGCATGTCACACACCATAGGCCTTGACCCCGGCTCTTCCAGTCCTGTGCCTCTCCTCTTCGAGCCTTGATTCTCTCACCCATGAAATGGCACCAGAAGAAACTGTGGGGTAGGGGTGCAGCTTTGCCCACACCCCTCTGCCTGAGGCCTGCAGAAGCTGTCATCACTGTCCCCATCTCACCAGCTCTCCTGTGTCAGGGCTGCTGGCTTAGAAAGGTTCTCCTGGTTTTCTTTGCTGGTTTCCGGGGCTGAGGACTGGTCTGGCTCCTTGGGAACTGTCTTCAAGGCTATGTGCTTGGGGTCCATTGTCCCTGTGCCATTCATACATGGCTGCAGCTTCCCTTCTCCACCATCCTTTCCGCTTTGTTTCCCCCACTCGAAACTTCCTGTGTCATTTTGGTTTGAACTGAGGCTCAATGTAGAGTCATGGTGAGCCTCTCTCCCTGTTTGCAAAGATGGGAAATTAACTGTTTTTTCCTCTTTGCGCAAAGGTCAGCTCAGTAATAACAACGGCCTCGTGGCTGCTGTCTGGCCTGTGTGTGAGCTGCTTCATGCTCTGTGGCTTCTGTGGGCTTCTGCTGCCTGTGTTTTCGTCGGGGAAGCAGCCCAGGGGCCCCCCACTAAGGGCTGGAGTTAGGATTTTTCACCCTATCAACCTGGCTTTTCCACAGCCAGGCTCTTGCTTCCTCTGGGATCAAATCATTTCTGGCAAAATATGTCACCATCACCATTAAAAATGGATCTGTGGTTCCTTGGTATCAGAATTCCCAAAATGTTCCCATGCCCCAGCCCACACACGGGTCAGTGACAACTCTCTAGGCTCCCCTGCATTGTGTCTCTTTCCCCACAGGCCACAGGAACTGATTTCACAGCCTACAAAGCATCTGGGCGCATGTGCTTGGTCCCAAGTGCTGGTGGCTCTAAGCTTTCATCCTGTGCACAGCCCAGGCCTGTTTGTGCCTGAACTAGGGTCTTGAGGATAGAAGCTGACCCTCCCCTGACTCGCTTAAGAGACCAGGGCACATGAAGGCTTCTGCGCAATGAGGAAACTCAAGGCCTCTGACACCATTAAAAGACAGAGAGGAGTGGACAGTGAGCTTGGTCCCCTGGGAGAAGAGGAGGATCATTTATAAACTGAAGGGTGTGGAAGAAGTCCCAGTTGGGAGTGGCAGCCTCATTTGCATAAACAGCAAGGACTCCCCAAAATTGCCTACTGTCCTGGCTGGGTCAGAATCTGTTTGCAGCATAAATACATTCTTCCTAAAAGATGGAGGTGACTGGTGTTGGCACTTCTCTTCCAGCTAGAGGCTTTGTGAGCACTGATAGCAGGGAAAACATGGAGCAGGGCGTCACTTGATGGCGGTTACAGGCATTATTTTCCTGGGGCCACTACTGAGCTCTGAAGGGTCTCCTCTGCCTCAAGAGGAGGTCTTCTAGAATGGCCCTCCCTGGACCTCCTTAGCTGTTGGCTTCCCTGTCCCTGGGCCTTTTCATCTGTGAAGAGGGCTGAGCATCGTGACCCTGGGCTCACCTGCAGAGGGAGGACACTTAATTCAGTGGTTGGGGACAGATTCTATAGCTGGATGGCTCGTAACTCTAACCTCTGCTCCAATTGTTCTATATCCCATGCCTCGGTTTCCCCATTTATGGAACGTAAATGGTAGCAGGTGCTTGTGAGGCTGTTGTGGGAATCAGAGGCACTGATCCACATGACACACTGGTAGTACATGGTAAGACCATGGTAGTGTGGGGAGACTCCCTTAAGCTGGGAGTGGTCTGTGTCACGGTTGGGGGTGTGTGTCCTGCTTGAGCGATAATTTTACTTTCTGGTCACAGACAAGTGAGCAAGGCAGACAACAATGAGGGACCAAGAGCCACCCCCAGTGTGACAGGACAGATCAGGAGGAAGGCCCCAGACTTGTGCGCTGTTAGTACTGTCCTGACAGCCACTAAGAAATGCCCAGTGAAGAGTGTGGAGGAAATCCCTTTGCCTGTGGATTGGAAAGGGGGCTCAGTGGGGTGGCTTGAAGCCTGGAGAGGATGAAGATGGGCCCCTGGCCTTTGCCAGGGGAGGCAGAGACCCAAAGCCAGGGACTTGGGGGCACCCAGCTTCATGGCAGGTGGAGTAGGGCTCTGGACTCTGGGTGGGCCTGGCGCTGAGCTTTGCACCACTCTGGCATCCTGGTCCTGTCTACACTGCCTTTGGTGCCTGTACAGCCCAGGGCACTGGGCCTGGCATCCATCACTGACCACAGGCCCCCATGCTTCTCTGTGCCCCGCCAGCTTGTTAGTACCTGTATGGTAGATGGAGGTGGTGTTGAGAGCTAGAGAAACCTGCCCAAGTTCTAGTGTCCCTTTCTGGATCTGTGGTCAGGACAAGGGGTCATCTCTGACCTCTGTGAGCTGCCGTCACCCAATCTGTCAAATGGGAACCATGTAGGGATAAGTGGGACGTGGGCATCACACACAGCAGATGTCAAATCTATTCAATGGGAAAGTGTGTTTTGGGTTTGGGTAAAGCCCCAACTAGTTCTGTAGGTCTGAAGTTAGCTGAGGTTTGAGATGGGGCAGAAGCAGAGTAAGAGCTTCAGGCCGTAGTACGTGGAGGTCTGTGGGCTTTACGCATTCCTGTCTTCCTGGAACGTCTAGGAACGCTGTGAACTTGTCAGCAGCATTTCCATTCTATAGACAAGGAAACTGAGGCTGGAAAATCACATGAAGTATTGGGGCTCTGCAGGCAGGCATGTTCTGGTTAGTGAGAGGCTTTGTCTCTCTGTCCTGGCACTGTGGGGATGGATACTCTGGCTTAGAGCTGTAGAGGAGGAAGGTCAGTGGGGCACTGGAGAGATGAGAGCCTGCCGGACCCCACTGCTACTTAGCAGAGTGGACAGAGGAGCCTTGAATATTCTGCCTGGTTTCACCTCTCCAAACTTGTGCAGCAGTCTAAAGAAGTCATCTGCTCTGTCCTCATGTTCCCAGACAGCGTGGAGATGACCCCCATGATGGGAGAGAGGGTAGATGGGTGCTAGGCACTCAGAAGGGGCTCCAGTGAACAAGGCAGTATTTGGGAAGTGGCTCTTTGCAGCTAGGTAGCCATTCCAGTCTGATTGTCTGTCTCTCTGGCCTGACTTCTCAGTCAGTGCTTATGTTTGCTGTTTTTCTTAGTAAAAAAATGACCTCCAATGCAGTGGACCTTGATGTGGATAGCATCAAGTGTTATTTTAGTGTTATGTTTAAGCCCTTATTATAGAAAATCTCAAACATTTATAGAAGTAAAGGATAATATAATGACCCCATGGCCACTTTTGTTTCGTTGCCTGGATTATTTTGAAGCAGATTCCTCTGATCGTTGAATCCAGGTTCCTAACCCTCAGCCTGCCCATGGAGGACAGTGTCGTGTCACTGGGTGGGTCCCCAGGGCATGGCCACAGCAGCCCTGCACAGCCATGTGTTGGCTCTATTCCTTTAACCCTGGGCATGGGCTGGCTTCCAGCTGGTGACCCAGCAATGCCTGACCTATTTGGGAGGCTCTTGCCTGGAGTAATCCTGGGCCACAGGACCTTTCCTCTCCATCATCTAGAGTCTCCGAGGGGAAGGCCATGGCAGTGGGCTCGTAGCCTTTCCCATCAGGGTCTGTGGATCCCCTGGGCTAAATTGTGGCTGTCCAACACAGGCGGGGGTTGGGTAGCCCAGCACACCAGTCCACATCACCTGCTCTTCTGTGAAGTGTGTGGCTTTGGGTGAGTTGAGTCACCTTTCAGTACTTTAGTTTCTTCCTTCACAAAAATGCTCTTGACAATATGCAGGTGACCTACATATAGATCCTGGGTGATCACAGAGGGCCCCTGGGTGGGAGGCTGCGTGTGTCAGGTGGGGGAGGGGGCAGAGGGCAGCTTGTCATACTTCATGTTCAGGTCTGCAGTTCAGTTGTATATTGAGAAGGCTGAACTATCCCAGCCTCTGGGAACGGCACCCCTGGTTGCAGGGTGGATCTCTGTCTCCCCCATACTGCCCATACTCGCCAGGGCCAGCTCCCCAGCCTGTGCCTCCTGCCTGGCCCTCCCAGGGCGTCCCTGGGGCCCGCCTGGCCCTGTCTGCTGGAGCCTGCCACAGAGCTGCTTTATTTAAGTCCGTTTTACGCGTATGGAAATAACTAGAGGCCTCTGTATTTAATTTGGCTCAGCCGGGAGGATTTTTGGCTCTGTGTGTGTGTGTGTGTGTGTGTGTGTGTGTGTGTGTGTGTGTGTGTGTGTGTGTGTGTGTGTGTGTGTGTGTGTGTGCTGAAAAATCTTTCCGAGTGAGCCTCAGGGTCGGAAGCTTCTGGTCATCTTTGTGCATTCAAAACCAATGAGAACTGCCCTGCTAGCTGGGGTAGGGCTGGCAGAGGTCTGGCTGTAGGAAGTGGTCAGTGAGAAAGAGAGGAGGAGGGCAGGCTGGTCATGGTGAGACCATGGTGGGGAACTTCACGTGTGGGGCCAGAAGGAAGTAAGTTAGTGTGACCAGAGCTATGCTCTACAAAGGTGTGTCTGGGTCCAGGACTCACTGGAGTGCTGGCTTGGGAGCACTCCCCAAGTACCCCCTTTCTGGTCTGGATAAATCAGGCCGAGGCCTGGGGTTGAGCGCTCCATTTTTGGCCAACAGCACAGGGCAGGGACAGTTCACAGGAGAGCTACTTTTCACAAAGGTTATTTTTGCTGATTCCACGTTCACATTGGGCAGCACTAGCCAGTGGGTTACCCATAGGGAGACCTGCTTTAGTCTGTGCCACACTTCCCTTGCTTGGCTATCAGGTACATCTGGAGCTGTCCTGCGTTGTCCCCGAAACATTCTCAGAAGTGGACAGGGCAGGCTACCCTGCTAGGCTGATAATAAATACTGGGCCTCTGATGACTTTTAAAATCATGCCCTAATGCTGAGACTCAGGCATGAGGCTGCCTGGTGCAGAGGTCTGGCGGCTCTCACAGCTGACCATGTGGTGGTGGGTTGTGGTCTTCTATAGTAAAGTCTGCTTGAGCCTACACTCTGAGCACAGGCCCTCAGCTTCCCACTGGCACTACTGCTTTCTTTGAGTTTTTGAGCCCTGGCCTTGGGGATGCAGCATTCTAAATTAGGTTGTTTTAAAAAAAATATTTTATTTATTTATTTGCAAGAAGAGAGAGAGAGAGAGAGAGAGAGAGAGAGAGAGAGAGAGAGAGAGAGAGAATTGGCACACGGCCTCCAGCCACTGCAAACAAACTCCAGATGCATGCGCCAACTCTGCATCTGGCTTTATGTGGGCACAGGAGACTCGAACTCAGTTAGGTTTTCCAGGTGAGCGCCTTAACTGCTGAGCTATCTCTCCAGCCCTAAATTAGGTTTTTTAGAATGACCAATCCCAAGCTGAGTCTCATAGTCTTGTGCTGTGAAGCTGGCGTTGAATTTCAGTCTTTCACAGGCAAACACAGATGCTCTTGGCGGATAGGAGGCATGGGTGGGCCATAGGGGATGGTGGGGACTATGGTGGCGGTATGGTGTTTTTTCTGGCTGTGGATGCCATTTGCTTTGACTGTCAAGCTGGTGACAGGCCCCAGGTAGCTCTATCCTCAGATGTTTCCTCTCTTTAAAGTCAGAAGTCTGGGTTTTCATATTAAATCTCTAGGTGTTATTTTTGTTTGTTTGGCTGGTGGTTGGTTTGTTGTTTTGAGACCAGGTCACATGTATTGAGCCCAGGTTGGTCTTGAACTTGTGACCTCCCTGCTTTAGCCTCCTCCCCAAAGTGTTGGGATTATAGGCATGCATCACCATGCCTAGCTTATTCTAGATTTTTAAGATAAAATACTGTGGGTGCACATAGCATGTTGTGAGGACCAGATTGGGCCAGTGGGCACCAGTTTGTGTTGGAGACAGTCTTCCCAAGAGCCCTGTGAACTCTTAGGCATCCTATGTGGGGAGGAGTGCCCACCCAGAAAGAGGACCAGGGTCCTGAGTGCCTTGGCTCTGGCCCAGTGTCTAGGAAGGTAGGCTGCCCACACTGGGTTTGCCTCAGGTGGCATTAGGACCAGCTTCCCTCTAGATTTAAGCCAGTGCCCCCCCTTTGGTGGAATGTGGGGCAAAATCCTCTAGTGGGCTGTGGCCTTCTGTAGGATGATAGCGATTGCCGCTGTGAGTGGCACTTCTCCAGGCAGAGGCCTGGCTGGGCTCGATTGCAGGGTCTCCCCACCCAAGAGTCTGCTGCACCTTCTGCCAACTGGCTTGCAGCCCGAGTAAGGGCGTGGGTTGCCAGCCTGTCTGGGGGCTCTGCTCCCACTGCCTGTCTCAAGCCTGCTAGTGCCCAACCAGCCAGAATTGTAGGTGGTAGGCATAGGGTAGACATGGTACCCTGGAGCTGAGCCCAGAGGGTGGGGCTGCGTTCGTGACTTCAGGCCCAGGAGTCACACTCTGGGTACAGCATGCCTGTACCTATGGCTGGAGAACTTCTCTGGCATTTCTGAGATGCAGCCTGTGTGTGTGTGGCAGGTCTCCACAGCTGTGCTTCATGCCAGCCATGTGACCCTGGAGGTCTCCCTCCTGTGGGCCTCTGTGCTCCCACCTGGGGAGGGTACAGAATGGAAGGCACCAGGCCATGGTGCTGGCTCTGGCCACTCATGGCCTATGGGTAAGGAGAACAGGTCCTTATCACCAATATGTCATTCACCCTTACAGCAATGTCTGCTCATGTCCAGCCCCATTTGGGTACTGGGGCTTCCTTGTGAGGAAGCAGATTCTCTGCCCTCTCAGCTGACGTTCATATGGGGAAGGGCTTATGGAGACCCTGGAGATCCTCTCGCCTACCCTCCCTTCCTGGGCTGCTTTCCCCACTTTGTCATGGTGCTGAAGGGATCCACAGGGCCAGGCTCCTGGGAGCCCTGCACCAGGCACCCTGTGTACACATAGCCAGGACCCCTGTGCTCCTTCTGATGTAAACTTCCAAGGTCATGGATAGACGGGGCAGGTCAATTTCATATTCTGGGGCTGCCCTGAGTCTGCTCATCTTCCAGGTCCTGGATTCTAGTTCCCAAAGCCGAGGTTGGTCCTCAGAGCTCTCTGAGAGTGAGTGGCTCTGACAGAGCTATGGGAAATCTCCTGTGCCTGCATCCAACCCTTTCTACAGTGGGGAGTGAGGGCCAACACAGAAGCCAAGATGGCCAGCCTCTGAGAGCAGGTTGGCCAGATCCATCTGCAAGGGCCTGGCTGAATGGTCTGATGAGCATGAGCCTGTCTCAGGCCTGTTTCACCCCAAGAAAACAGGTCCCTGTCCACTTGTTTTAGCATTAACCCATGGCTGGGCTCGTGGGTATCTTACCCACTTCTCTGTGGGGTCACCAAGGGGTAGCTGAGGCTCAGGAAAGCTGCAGTTAGCTCCTAGGGGTTGGACTCTAGCCCAGAGCACATTGGGCCAGGGAATAAGCCATGACATCAGGAGAGGAAGTGCCACACCCAGGTGGGCACGGCACCCAGGACCCATGGGCAATGGCTCCAACTTGCTGCCACACTGCCTTCCGCCAGCCTGGGGCATTCCCAGACTGGCATCTTTCTCTGCACACCCGAGTGGCTCCAGAAGCCCCTGGGCTCAGGCCCCAGCTCCCAGGTAGCAGCTGACAAAATGGGGAAATGTGAGTGTTGGTTCAGTAAGCAGAGCTCTAAAAATAGTCTCTGCTCTTAGAAGCCCATTGTTCAGAGCCCTATATTTTTCTATGTATATAGAAGCTGCTTCTGGAGGGGGGGATGGGGAAGGGCGTCCAAGAATGCTGCAGCCTGTGGGTCAGAGCAGGGCTGACCACATCCCTCCCAGACTGAGGCCAAGGACGGTCAACGAGGCCCAAGGCCATGGGACAGCCAGGGGAGGCTGGGACCAGGGCAGCATTTCCACAAAGGTGTGGTAGTTGGGCTGTGCTGGGGGCCTGAGGCCACCTCGGCTGAGAAGCTTGGAGGGGTGGGTGGAAGCTGTTTCCTGCATCAGGCATGGGTTGGACCAGTAGGAGCCATGGACTCAGCAGTGCAAGACTCAGGCTCCAGAGCCTAGTTTGCTGGTCTCCTCTCCTGCACCCCAGAGGGTTCTCATCTGACTTGACCTCAGGCCCAGCCCTGCCAGAGCCCATATGCTCAAGTCTCTTCCAGCTTAAGAACCACAGCCTTGCTAGGAGCCCTGGGATCCTTGCTCCCTTTTCCTTCTCAGTGACAGTCTCCCACATGTATCCCCCACCCCCTGCCCCACCATGCACAGCTCTCCTGAGAAAACAGCTTCTGCAAAGGACCTGGAGCAGAAAGAAGTCTGCCAGGACTGTAGAGGAACAGCTAGGAGGTCAGGGGGTCGAGCTGGAGCTAGAATGGCCTTGGGAAGGATGGCTGGCTCTTGGTGAGTGCAGAGGAGGGATGTGGCTGAGCTGAGCTTTGAGGGGATTGTGGTGCTGCAGGGAGGAGAACAAGGTGGCTTGGAGCACCAGAGGGCTCAGGCAGGGCTCTGGTGTAGTCAGAGAGATGAGGGCCAAGTGGTCTGAGCTGGCTCTGCTCTGGAGGAGGAAGAATATGGGAGGGAGGCTCCAGCTGGGCCTGCCTTGGAGGGGTCTTGCAGTCACAGGGGGATGCAGGTTAGGTCTTTGAGGTGACAGAAACAGGGTAAAAGCAAAAATCCACCTGACCCTTATGCCACCTCCACTCAGCCATAGAGGAAAAATTCTGGATCGTCCAAAGAGCATATCACCTCTTTCATCTTGAGGGTGTCGCTCCTAGTGATCAGCAGTGCTGAGCGGTCATCACGTGCTGTGGTGTCCCCTCTTCCCCCTCCTCCAAAGACTTGGGCTCTACCTGGCATTTCATGCCATGGCTCCTGCTTCTCCAAACCCTGACATTCCAGGCTCTGAGCATGGGCACATATTATGTGCTCTCACTGTTTCTTCTGTGCCCTTCCTGGACCCCTTGATGTGTTGTCCTGCTCCCTACCCTAACTCATGATCCCTTTCCATCCCTATGCTCCTCCTCAGCAGGGAGACCCCACAGGTCCCCTGGGTCACCACTTACTGACTAGGAAGGTGCTCCCCTTCCTCTACCAAAGACACCACGGGGGTCCAGCAACCTCTCCCCACCATGAACAGCTTCTCTGACCCAAGCAGCTGTCTGTCACTCTCCAGCTGTGCTGAGCCTGCCCTTGCTTGTAGGACATGCTTGGTTTCTCCTCACTTCTTCTCCAGACCCTGGCCTGGTATGTACCCAGAGGAGAGAACAGGACCCAGCCCTGTGAGACAGCAAGACTGTCCCCTCCCCTTCTGGGTGGTCAACCTTGATGAATTCAGCTTTAGCAGCTAAGGGCCAGCAGAGGCCCTTGCAGGGACTTGTGAGGTCTGAGAATGGTTGTCCCTGCTGCTCTGGAGGCATGGGAAGGGCGACAGATTTCGGGAGGCTGTCTGGCTCTGGCAGTACACACTCTCTAGGTGCTCAGCATGGACACTGACCACAACTGGGCCTCTCAGATGGCCTGCTTTGAAGAGGATGACGAAATCCTCACGAGGTGTGGACTCAGCCTGGTTCATCCCCACACAATACCATGTGATGTGTCTGTCCATAGCGCAGGCACAGTGCTTGCTATAAGTCATCTAGAGCAGCTCAAAGTTAAGAGAAGATTTCGGTAGGGCCTGTGTCACCTGCCTTGACGGGACTTGAGCAGCCTCAGTTTTTGCCATGCCACAAGGAACCTGAACCCCGTCCCTCCAGGAAGAAAGCACCAAGTACTTTGGAGTCGGCATGTCAAGGATCTGGGGCTGACTTCACTCTCCTGCTGTGTTCCCCTGGCACTGTACTTAACCACTCTGGTAGTAGGAGAGATAGTACAGAGGACTGGGTTTCATGTGAACCCTCTCTAGCTGTCTGCCACCATATCAACCTCAACATGGAGATTAATGCAGGTCCCTTCTTCCGCCAGGAGCAGCCTCCCACTAACATTTTTCTTGAGAAAAGTCATTCATGATTCCACAGGCCCTAATTAGAGATATCCAAGGTCCCCAACCCCCACCCTGACTCATGCAGCTAGAGCTGGGACTAGGTGGCCTCTGCTGGCTGGCCCCTAGGACCCTGGTCAGAGTCCCTTGTCACATTCTCCCTCCTTCCAGCCCTTCAGTCCAAGACAGAGCAGTCTTGCCCTAGGGTCCAGCCCTCTGGCCTGGAGGCGGGGCCTTGGAGAGGGCCAAGCAGCTGGTGGGTGCAAGGTAGGTGGCCTGTCTGCAGTTCTGTCTGTAGCTGCCTAATGGTCCGGTTGGGCCCTTAGTCACTTTCCTTTGCTGAGCCAGGCCTTTGCTGTGTGAAGGATGTCACTGTGCTCAGGCAAGGGAGGGGACACTGAGCTCAATGTACACCTGTTCACAAGTGGCTCTAGGTCCTCACCTGTTTCCAGCCTTTGTGTCTTTTGGACACGAGGAGCTTCACTCCTGGGGAAGAACAGCTTGTCCACCCCACAGCCATTCCTGTCTGCTATGGACGTCCACTTAGACCCCGGCACAGCCCCTCAGAGGCCACAAACACAAAAAAAGACGATAGACTCACATGGCCCTGTGGAGCTGAGAGAGTTCCTGTCGGGTAGCCAGTCTTCTTACCCATCTGATACTGCAGGCCTGTTCCACCTCCTAACGCTGGGAGCTTCCTGCCTCCTTGGGGCCATCCCCTGAGGATAGCTTCAGCCTTGCCTTGTTGTCGTTTCAGGCCTAGGCCAGGGATCATAATACCCTGGAGCTGCTTTCCTCCTGGTCCAGCTGGTCCAGCTCTTGGTAGGAGACTTAATGCTTTTCTCCTGCTTGCTGTAACTTGGGCTGGCTCGCTGAGTAGGTCTCCCTTGCCAGTTGGGATCAGATGTAGGCAGTACTGTGTGGGAGGGGCTGAAGCTCCACCTACCATCTGCAGGAGAGAGTCTGTGATCAATTAGCAATGTCTGCAGGGGTCTGGTGAGGGCTGGGTGAAGGGTCTGCTACCTTCTCCCTGCCCAGAGTCGTCTTCTGCAGTGATCTGACAAGTGCAAGTTGCTTCTGGCTCTACTCCACACAGCCACGGGCTCCTCAGCTGTGTGGCAACATCAGCACACATCATTCTTGCGGTCGGCTGAAAGCTCTCCAGGTCTTTCTCACTAGAGCAGCTGTCAGGTCAGGTCTTTCCCCATCTTGATGTCTCCCTGTGTGAGGCAGAATTCACTGAAGTCCCTTTCTGATGGCACCCAGATTATCTCCAGTCTTCATGCTTAGGCGCTATGCTGCAGTGAACACCGTGGTATCCACCCCTTGCGCGCTGGTCTTATCTCCTTATTGTGTCTCTGGAAAAAAAAATGACTGAGCCAGGAGCATTTTCTGAGATGTGGGCATCACCCACTAACTGCCATAGAACATTACAGAAACTGAGCTGCTGTGGACTGTTGGGGACTTGGAGGAGGGGCCCAGTCAGATCTGCTTGTGGGTCTGGAAGAGAGATGGTGAACTAGGGGTCTGCCACCGAGGATTCACTCAGATGTTTAACCCTGTCTTATGGACCAGGTTTGGGGGAGAAGCTTCCCCAGGGAGCTGAAAAGTGGGTAGGCGAGAGGTGAGCAAACAGGCTCGAGACAGCTGGGTTGGGTGGATGGAGGCTGATCTAGCGGTTGTCTGTCCGGAAGTTCAGGCTGGAGACTCATCCACAGATACACCACCCACCCCCAACACATGAAAATACAAACTGACAGTGCCTAAGATTTCTCATGAACCCATAATAGAGTAGAAAATCCCATGACAAACCACAGAGAGGCCAAGAGCCACCCTTTAAAACCTCGTTTTAAAGCCACTCAGTCTCTCCCTACCCTGAAGTCTCTGTCATTCTGGGTAGGGAAGGAGAGACGACACACGGACAGTTTCTCAAACTCTCCTGGAAGTAGGAGTTGAGTCTTCATCATGAATGGGGAGGGGTTCAGAGCCTGAGACCAGGAACGTGCTGCTAGGAAAGTTCTTCCTGAGTCCACCAGAGTGGACAGCAGGCCTGAAAGCACCCTTGCCCACAAGACTTGGCAGTGCCGGCCTTCCCTGGGCTTTTCCCAGTTCCGTTGCCCCCACTAAGGGAAGCCTCTCTTGGCATCTGCAGCAGCACCATCAAGATGGGTCCTTGTGTGAGGGTTAGAGCAGCCCCTGTGCTCCCTTTGTCTGGTGCTGCTGCAGAGCCCTGTGAGCTCCCAGTTTTTGTGGAGATGTGACAGAGGGGTTGACCAAGGGTGAGGGTGGGCTCACTGGGGAGGAGAGGTCAAGGGCAGGCCGTGCAGCCTCATCCCCATCCTACAGGGGAAAAGGTTAAAGGAGAGACCTGGCTCTTTCTCCCTGCCAGCCCAAGACTGCCCAGAGTGCAAGCACAGCCCAGAAAGTGCCTGTTGAACCTTTATCCTAGTTTTTCCCCACCCCAGAGCATGAATGGCACAACTCAGTTCTGTGCCCATGAAGGTGCAGCTCATTGGGCTGCTGCTCTGTCTTCAGCCCAATGGGACTGGCTGCTCCGGGCTCGCAGGCAGCCAGGCCTGCTTGCTCCCTAACAAACAAGGGCAAATCCTTGGTCACTACAGTTGTCTGTTCTCTGCCCTGGCTTGTGGCTCAGGGGCAGCACAGTGAGTGAGGCCCACCCTTCCCTGGCTGAGCCTCCTTACAGCTCAGATGCACCCCACTGGCCACTGAGGGCTTTGCTCCAGGGACTGAGGGAGGCCTCCTCTGTGCTCTGCTGATTCAGCTGGAGCCAGTTTGAAATCCCTTATAAGGAGCTGAGGGGCATAGCAGCGTTTCTTCCTGTTCAACACCTTGTTCCCATCAGTCTGTTGCTTGCACACACAGATCCAGCCCCTGACCAGAACATGTGTCCAGTGGAGGGGGCTTGTGGGTGTGTCTCGGCGAATATGCTGACCAGCTCAAGTGAAGGAGGGCAGAGCAGGGAAGGGCTGCGAGTGAGGGCCCAGCTTTGGGGTGGGCTTTCCTGACAAAGATGGCTGCTCTGCTGAGACTTGATGGCTCAATTCTTATGAGACTTGTTCGCTCTTCATGGGCGTGTTGTTCTGGGCATTTATTGTAAGGCACTGGACTAAGCTTCAGCCAGACAGACAAAAGGAGAATTTATAAATCTGCCAGTCCCCTTCCCATAGACTGGGCCCAAAGGATGCTGCTGGAGGGGGTCAGGAAGCTCTGTCATGCTGGGAGGATCTTGAAGGTGGTTTTCCTGGGACTAAGCCACTGACACTGCAGAGTGAGAAATGGGCTTGGAAATGAGGCTGACCCTCCTGAATTTACTGGGGTTGGGGTGGGGAGAACAAGCAAAACCCATGTCTCCAAACTCCTGACCCAGGTTCTCTCCAAGGACTAGCTTCTGTCAACCCTTAGCCACTGGAGGCCAGAGGCAGCTGCTGGTGCAGAAGCCCTGTCCCTACACTATAGGCCAGAAAGCAAGTGGTGAGCCTCACTGCCAGCCCTGGTGCAGGCTGGTCCAGGTCCAGAATCAGGCGGCCTCAGCCCTCTCTGCTGTAAGCTCTTTTTCCTGAGGCCCCCTCAGCAGCAGGGCCCTGCCAGGCCTATAGGAGTACCAGGATCTAAAGCGGTGCTGGGCAGGCAAGGGTGGCCAGCCAGCTGTGGCTGCTGAATGCAGGCGTTTCTGGTGGTCTGAAGAAGGATACTGGAAAAGACTAGCGCCTGGGTGGGACCACTTCAAAGGTCTCTACCCTGCCCTGGGGTGACTGGGCTCCCAGGGGTGGAGAGCCTAACAAGGGTTGAGCAGTTGTGTTTGAAATTGAACTGTTGTCCTTCACTGAGAAGCATCAGCACAGAATCAGAGGTCTGTGCTCCTCAGCTGGGATAGCCAGCCGCAGCTCCTCTCACCCCACCAGTTGTCCTTGCTCCTGCCCATCTTAGAGAGACCCTGTGGGACAAGAGGCAGGGAGGGGGAGGGGCACCAGTCTGGGATCCCTCCCACTGCCTTTAATCCCAGACCTCAGTTTCCTCACCTGTACAGGGAGGGAACACCAGCTGCAAAGGAGGAATTGTTAAGACTTACAGAAAATATTTGTGCAACATGGTGTTTGTGTCCAGGCCTGCTGTAATAAATACCCCAAGAGGAGGCTTAGCCAATAGCTCTGGAGGCTGCAAGTCTGTGATGGAGCCGTGGGCCCTTCTGCCCTCTCCTGAGTCCCTCTCCTCATTGTGGGGATGGCCCCCTTCTCCCCGTGTCTTCACATGGTCTTTTTTCTTCATGTCTGTCCTGAGCCCTCCTCCTTAGAAAGCTACAATCTGATTATATTAGGGTTCACCCTAGCATCTCTGTTTTAACTACATTATAAGTACAGCCATGTGGAAAGTAGAAAAGAACCTGTGGCACAGAATCCAGATGGCAGGAGAGAAGGTGATAGTTCTTTCCTTGGTGATCACTGAGCATGCACCTCTGGTCAAAACCCCGGTCCTCAAGGATCTGGCAGGAAGCAGACCCATCAGCACAGTATGTCGGACGTTAGAAGGGAGCAAGTTGGACAGAAGCCTCAGAGCAGAGGTGCTCTGGCTTCCTGGGGAGGGGAGGCGCCTCCTAACCCTGCTTTCCTGCTCACAGCACATGTCTCCTTTCTTCTGCAGTGTTGAGGGCGAGGCTCCCAGCAGTGAGACTGGCACATCGCTGGACAGCCCCTCGGCCTACCACCAGGGCCCCTTGGTGCCTGGTTCTAGCCTGAGCCCAGACCACTACGAACACCCTTCGGTGGGCGCCTATGGGCTGTACTCGGGGCCAGGGCCACAGCAGCGTACACGAAGACCCCGGCTCCAGCACTCAACCTCTGTCCTGCGCAAGCAGGCTGAGGAGGAGGCTATCAAGCGCTCACGGTCGCTCTCTGAGAGCTATGAGCTCTCTTCAGATCTACAGGACAAGCAGGTATGTGGGCACAGCCCCTTGGGTACCTGGGACAAGAAACATGTTTCTTCTGCCCACTGTGAAGGTCTCCAGTCTCCCCTTCCCCCGTCCCCCAAGCGGCACAGTGCCTCAGCTGCCAGACACCCTCCAGGGTCCAGCCTGGGTGCACATCTGCTGAAGGTGGGGCCTGTCTTGGGGTGAGCCCTGCCTTGACTCCTCCCAGTGCTTTTCCTTGCCTGGCTCTGTGGGGGGAGGGGGAAGGGATGCCTGGTATCTCTTCTTGGGACTCCATATCCCTCATAGCTGGGATTTAAGGGCCATGGCAGGTGCCTGAGTGTCACGGCCCAGCACTAGCAGGGCACACAGGTTCATATGGCCTAGGAGAGGACTGAGGGACAGCTGTGCTTGGTGGTCCTGTGGTCCTGAGGTAAACTGCGTCAGGAGTGAGGGAAGGAAGAATAGATTTCTGGGCTCTCGGCCTTAGCCCATTCCTGGCTCAAGCTCTGAGTTGACCACCCCTTCAGTAGAAGATGTGAGCTTACAGATGCGGAAGCACAGCATCTCTGGACGGCTTCTCAGCTGCCCTGGGTGCCCCTGGAGCCCTCTTCCCTGCTCAGCCTGCTTGCCCCACCCACTGGCCCAGTGCAGCTAATGCGCTTAGCTTCATGTCCTGAGATGACATGGTGCAGAAGGGGTCCAGAAGGTAGAAGAGCCAGGATTGACATAACTGTGCCTTTATCAGACTCAGTGCCTGTCTGTCCCTGACAGATGCTTGCTCCCTGAGGGCAGGGATCTTGGGTGTCTGGGACCCTGAGGCATGGCTCAGTACTGGCCCCTAGTGCCAGGTGGACCAGACAGGTAGGGAGCAGGGTTTTGAAGCCTAGTCCTGGTGACCTGAGCCTTCTCTTCCCTCAAGCTGCTGTTTCAAACAAACTTGGGCTGTCCTAGGTTAAACCGCTATGGGATGCAGGATAGGGTAGTTCTTGCTGTGCTATCACCTAGAGCCAACCTCATTCCCCCCCTTACCCCACTAGGTGGAGATGCTAGAACGCAAGTATGGGGGGCGCCTCGTGACCCGCCATGCAGCCCGAACCATCCAGACAGCGTTCCGCCAGTATCAGATGAACAAGAACTTTGAGCGCCTGCGCAGCTCCATGTCAGAGAACCGCATGTCGCGCCGCATCGTGCTGTCCAACATGAGGATGCAGCTCTCCTTCGAGGGCAAGCAGGTCTCAGTGACCAATGAGGGCTCCCAGCTGGGAGCCCTGGTCCCCTCTGAGTGTGGCGACCTTGGTGAGCCCACCCTAAAGTCTCCAGCCCCTTCCAGCGATTTTGCAGATGCCATCACAGAGCTGGAGGACGCCTTCTCCAGGCAGGTGAAGTCCCTGGCCGAGTCCATCGATGACGCACTCAACTGCCGCAGCCTGCACGCCGAGGAGCTGCCAGCGCCAGACATGGTGCGTGCCCGGGACACCGAGCCTCAGCAGGGTCTTCACGACATGGACGAGATGACAGCCTCATACAGTGATGTCACTTTATACATCGATGAGGAAGAACTGTCCCCACCTCTGCCACTCTCACAGGCTGGGGACCGGCCTTCACGGGCTGGGGGTGTAGCCCAGGACTACTGGGCCCTAGCCCACAAGGACGACAAGGCTGACACGGACGTCAGCTGCCGGAGCACACCATCACTGGAGCGGCCAGAGCCACGACTGCGGCTGGAGCACCTCCCCTTGCTCACCATCGAGCCACCCAGTGACAGCTCCGTGGACCTCAGTGACCGCTCAGACAGGGGCTCGCTCAAGAGGCAGAGTGCCTATGAGCGTGGCCTCGTTGGGCAGCAGGGAAGCCCCAAGCACATCCCTCACAGTGGCCCCCCCAAAGGTCTCCCCCGAGAGGAGCCTGATTTGCGGCCCCGGCCCCCCAGGTCCCTTGAGAGCCACCTGGCCATCAATGGCTCCACCAACCGGCAGAGCAAGTCTGAGTCGGACTACTCCGATGGGGACAATGACAGTATTAACAGCACGTCCAACTCCAACGACACCATCAACTGCAGCTCTGAGTCCTCCTCGAGGGACAGCCTGCGGGAGCAGACTCTCAGTAAGCAGACATACCACAAGGAGGCCCGTAACAGCTGGGACTCGCCAGCCTTCAGCAATGATGTCATCCGCAAGAGGCACTACCGGATTGGCCTGAACCTCTTCAATAAGTGAGTCTTGGCAAGTCATGAGACCTCTGAGCTGGGGTTGGGCGGACACTGGGTGAAGCCACTTCCCTCTTCCTGAGAGCCTTTGGCCACATCCCCACGGAGGCAGCTTTGCACAATGTCTGTGGTTAGGTGAACTTCCAGTCCTGGGAGCAGAGACTCTGCTCCCCTCAGAGGCCACTTGTAGGGGGTGGCGGATGCTCACAGTCCAGACAGTAGAATTCGAGCTTTCCTGTGGCAGATCTCTAGGGCAGTGTCAGCGCCGTGCATGCAGGGCCCTGTCCAGTACCTCCACCCATGCATCCCTGCGGCAAGGGAGACATGGGTCACATCAGGACAGCCTTGGAGCAAGTGAGTGTCAGGTCTGTGTGTCAGAGCTGTGCCTGAGGGAGGGAGGACAGAGGTGTGGGGAGCTGTGCACTGGGCCGTCCTGAGAGGAGAGCCAGTAAGGGAAGTGAAGTGGGTATTTAAAGCAAACTATTCTTAGCAGGGCCCAGAATAGCAAGGGAAGCAGCATGCCCTCCGAGGGGACCTTGATGACCCTCAGTAAACCCAGGATTTCACACTATTTCCTCCCTGGGGCCTCTGGTATTTGGGGTGATTAGATGCTAGACTGGAGTGGATTCCCTGGGTGTTGTGGAAAGCATGTGACCAACTGCATGCTGGGAGCTGCCCACAGGGCTCCATGGGGGTAGTGTGGCACAGTGGAGTCTGCTGCCTTTAGACTGGGGAGGCATCCCTGGCCTGGCACATACACATGGAGAGGGGATATCAGGCCCGGCCAAGGTGGGCTTTGAATGAAGCCCTCCGGGGGGCTGTCAGGGGCTAAGTGCCATGGGCCTCTTACCTGACACGAGTGCTGCTCCTGTCATTCTCCCGCTCTGCCGCCTGCAAGGGCCAGCCCGCCACAGTGCAGGCCGAAGCCCATAGGGCAGCGAGGGGTGTGGCCTGCAGAGCCCATCTGGCTCTGTTCCAAGTCAGCCCTGCTGTTCCTGCACACCTCTAGGGCCACACCTCTGAGGGAGGCAGATGATTCCAGCAAAAGCTGTGTATTTCAGTGGGAGTCTCAGATGCTTTGTTTATGCACCCTGCTCTGTGGTGTCTGTGAGATGGGCTGAGGCTAATGGTACCACCTTCCTGTACATATGTGCAAAGTGTGGAGCACCAGTAAGAAGGCATGGCCAACCTCCACTGCCCACAGGGAGCCTTTGAAGCTCTGTTGCTCATTGTTCAAGACCAAAGCTAGATAAGGTACCACAGCTTACTGTTGGAGATTTTCTCTGCCTTTCACACAGACTCTCAGTTCTGGGTCCTGGGGGGAGGGGGGGTCCAGTCCCTCTGCATGGCTTTTTACAAAGGTCATCTCTGGAGATGCAACCATGGGTAGGAAGACAGGAATTGTGGGGTCTTCAGCACTTTTGATAGTTCACACTTTTACCAGTTCCTGCCACTGGGTCTGATGGTGAGTACCCCCAACTCACGCCTCCATTTTATGTTACCCTGGTCCCTCATTTTAATTTGCATTTCCTGCTTAAAGGCAGCCATCTGTTGGCAGCTCTGGGGTTTGCTATAGCATACCTGTCAGACTGTTGACTCATTTCCCTATTAGCTAACCCTTGTATTTTCAGTCCTTGCTTATGCTAGGTAAGCTTCCTGCCACTGTGCTGCTTCCCCTTTACCCTGCCAAGTACAGGACTAGAAGGTATAACCATAGAGGTGTGCGTCAATTAAAACAAAAACAGACTCATCCCCCAGGGGCAGTAAGCCCCTGGTTCTGAGGAGTATGAGCTAGTAGGATTCCATGTGGACTAGACCCCAAGGCCCTGCTGGGTTCTCAGCCTCAGTGTCTTTTGTGGTCGTGTGGGGGTCATGATTCTACTCAGAGGACATTGGGGAAGCCATGTTCCTCCTTACAACTGTGTCAGTTAAACAAGCCCATGCGCCTTGGCTTGGATCTGTTTGGTTTCCAAAGTGCTTCCACACTTGTTGCCCACAGTTCAAGTTTGTAAACTGAGTCTGGAAGGCAGCCCTGAAGCCTGGTAATGGATGGGCTCAGTGTGGGCATCTGGGGTGAGCACCCACAGCCCCCTGGGTGAGCCAGGCCAGATGTCCCACTTGAAGTGTCCTCTGCTGCTTTAGGCTTGAACAGAAAAGGAAGTGGAAGGAGCTTGAGGTCACAGTGTCAGCCCTGAGTACTTGCCATAGCTTGCAGAGCCCACTGACGACTCAACAGAGCACTGGATCTTGGAGGTGTGAGGTCCCACCTCCCTAGACAGGGAGCACTCTGATCTTTAGGGAGAGGGGATTCCCTGTCATTGTCCTAGAGTGGCTGTGCTCAGCCCTTCAGAGGACAGTTCCCACTGTGGTCCATGCCTGGGAAGATGGTTTCCCATCACCTCTGGGATGAACAGCCCAGTAGACTCAATGTAGTTGGGATCCCACCCCCATGATCAGAAGAGCAGGTGGTCTGCAGTGTAGGGAGAAGCTGTGCCTCTAGAAGTGTGTGGGCACAAGGTAGGTATCCATGTCCCTCAAGAGCCTGGAGGCCCAATTGGAATGCACTTTTGAGTGTGTAGGATCTTTTGAATACCAACTTTGGTGAGCCTCTCTTGGGCACTGTGGCCAAGGGCAGGTGCCAGGTGAGCTTAGCCTTCTGGTGGTGTGTGGGTCAGGGACTTGCCCATCTCCAGGCACAAGAACCCTGTCCCCTGACTTAACCACCCACAATTCGTGGTGTCCTTCCCAGCATCAGCACTGTCTAGGACACCAGTGGTCCCAGGGTATGGCCAACCTTAGAATAGCTCCAGTAGGAAGTAGGGCTCCCAGCTCTTCACAGGCCTTTCCTGGCCCCCAGGCTCTCTCTGAGGTCCTTCCTGTGCTCAGCAGGAGGCAGCTCTGCTGACCAGAGCTAGAACTGAAGTCAGCTTGGTCAGAGCTGATGGTGGGGTAGGAAATCCGGAGTCCAGTGCTAGGGGTGGGGTGGAGTCAGTTGATGCCACTGCTGGATACTTTCCCTCACTCACATGGTTCCCACCACAGAGTGCACCCCACTGAGGAAGGAGCAGGTGAGTGTTCCACACTGTCCTCCAGCCAGAGGGTGCTCCTTAGGGACAGTCTCACCAGAACTCACTTTGGCTTGCAGCCAAGTGAGGGAAGTGACTGTTGTAGTCTGGATCAGCATCACATGGGAGCCAAACTGGGAGTAGACAGCAGGCTAACTGTTGACCATGTGTGAAGTGTTCAGAACACTGGGCACAGAAGTGGGTCAGGCCAAGTGGCAAATGTGTGGCAGCCAGCTCCTTTTTGATGCTGAGTCCTCCCAGCATGCACCCTGAAAACGGGGGAAATCACAGGCATGCTTGGACAGGTGACTGGACAGAGCTGAGTTTGTGGGGAGTACCAGGAGTCTTGAGGGGCTTCTGGAGCATTTTGTTTTACCAGGCCCCTGGTGCTGAGTGGCTTGACCTTTGTAGGTTCTTGTTTGCTATCTGTGATGGGAACTGTTCCCTCCTCAGAAGGCCTCTATATGTCCAGCCAGTGCATCAGAAGTCAACACCTTGTCACTGGGTTGACCCTGTCCACCCCTGGCCTGTTCCACTATAGCCTATAAAGTTTCCAAGGGCTTGGGAGCACCTTGCCTCTTATGTACCAGCTCCTTCGTTCTTCCTGCGACTGAAGTCACAGGGCCTCCAGCCAGTAAGAAAACATGGTTGTGGAGCGTGGGACCCTGCCACAGAAGGTTGCTCAGCTGTCCTTGGAGTGAGACCTCTCTGCTTGCAGTTGAGGGACCAAGGTGGGAGCTTGGCTCACATCCTGGAGCCCCCCCCCCCCCCCGCCCTGTCACAAGAAGAGGCCCTGTGATGCTTCCAAGAACATGTGGAACATGCATTCTTTCAGCAAGCATATTAGAATTCTGTGAGGGAGCCCTGCATGGGTGCGCATCTGCACCAAGTTATATCACCCTCTCCACCCTCAGACTGGGCCTAAGCCTCTTCCCTGTTCCCAAATGGCTGGATGCTATGGGACCTTGACCTTTGTCCCCACAGAGTAGCCAAGTAAAACTTATGAATACAGCATTGGCCCCTCAGCACCCTGTTCTGAGCACTCAGGCTTGTGCTCCCACAACACCCCTACTCCAGCAGCTACCTGGAGAGCCCCTGCCAGCAGGTCCATTTCCCTGGGCCTGCTCAAAGGCCTCTGTGATACCTGGAGGGCTCTCCCTCCCATAGGCCCAAAATCCACAATAAGCTCTGTGCCTGGCACCTTAATTTCTAATATACACACGTCCCTAAGGTCCCCCACCACTTTGCACCCTGTAGGGTTTCCTCCAGCTTCCCTGGGCATAGGAACTTGTTCTCAGCAAGAGGCAAAGAAGTGAGTGGCCATCTCTCAAAGCAGGGACAGAGTACCATAGGGGAGATGGACTAGGCCACCCTAGACTCCTCCAGTACTGGCTGTGTGCTCCTGGACACAGCATTTGCAGGGTGCTGTGGCCATGCAGCAAATGGGCACTGGCTTTTACCTCTGTCCCCAAACCAGGGGATAGAACAAAGACCCACTGGGGCTAGAGGACATGCCCCACCGGGCATACTTGGCTCAGTCTGAAGCCACACTAGGCCCTTTACCTAACTGACAACTCTCAGTGGCAGAGGGCAGGCAGCCTGTCTGGCCTGATGGTCCAGTGCAACCCTGAGGATTCCACAAAGCTCCGAGGGGTCTAGGGCAAATTCACCCATGCAGCCGTTTTCACATTCATGTCATCCTTGTCCTCTGACACCAAAACTTCCCTCCAGGTGAGTCCAGGGCACAGACCTACATGAGACAGGAAGTCAGGCTTGAGGGCAGGAAAGGCCCATTCCCAGAGTAGCCTGTTCCTCAGGATCAGGAAGGTGCACACAGCCAGTCAGGTGTCAAGGAGTCATTGGCTTAGTGCCAGGGCATGGGCCCCCAGACCCTGGCAAGGCAGGGCTATGGCCTCCTTTCTGCCTCTGCAAAATGAAGTGCTTGGCACATGCAGCTTCCTGGTGCCAAGGACAGTCCTGGATCTGCCATCCTTGTGCCTGGCGGCCTCCACGAGGGCAGAGCACAGTAGGCGTGTTGCCGGGTGTTAGGGAGTTCTCGGCAGCTCCCATGCCAAGGGGAGCAGTCAGAGAATGCGGTGCTGTGTGGAAGCAGAAAGAATGGGGATTATTCTGTCTGCTCTGGACTTAGGTCCTTGCTCATGCCTGTCCAGAAGGAGGGATAAGCAAGGGGCTGGTAGATGTGAGCAGGACAGGATGACATGGGCCACCTCTGACAGAGGAACCAGGCTGGAGGGGGCTGAGCTCGCTTCTTGTCTTTTCCCACCCTCCAGGAAGCCCGAGAAGGGTGTCCAGTACCTCATTGAGCGTGGTTTTGTGCCTGACACGCCAGTGGGGGTGGCCCACTTCCTGCTGCAGCGCAAGGGCCTCAGCCGCCAAATGATCGGCGAGTTCCTGGGCAATCGGCAGAAGCAATTCAACCGGGATGTGCTCGAGTAAGTCCTGAGGGATCAAGTCACAGCACAGTGTGGCCATAGCATCTCTCGCGTGCTGGGTGGGCCACCCATGGCCATTCAGTGTTCACCCAGCAACACTTGTGAGAACCTGTGCTCAGGCGAGCCATTTCTCATACTGTCGTTCTCCCCTAGTCCCCCCAGTGCCTTGTTGGTCAAACCCAGCACTGAGCTGTAACAACCTTGATCCACCCATATTTGTATAGCCTCAAGTGGCAGCGCTGGCAGGAACCCACACACAGCTAGAGGCCTGGGTCCCTTCCCTGGCCTGACCCACAGCTCTGCCTCCCTAGTGGGCAGCTTATGCTTCCACATCCTGGTCACACCTGACAACAGCCTTGCAGAGAAATGGGCTCCACCCCTTCCCACAGCACTGCTTTCTGTTTTGAGAAGTGTTACCCAGGGTTTCCACCTGTCCAGTCACCTTCTGTCAGGTCCTACTCCATGTGAAGGAGCAGGGCCTTCGTCACCTCTCCTGAGTGCCTGTCCCTGCTGGGCTTGGGGAATGTCCCCAGCTCTGCCTTCTGCAGAGAGCTGCGGTGGGCACAGGCCCATCAGCTTGGTGCACTCTGTCCAGCCCTGCGCCCCCTTCACATGGCATAGGACCCGCTGGGTCCTGGCATGGTCTCGCGGCTCCCCTCTTTTTAATGAAGGTGGAGAATTAGGTGCAGAGACAGCAGATTCACTCCTGGTGCGATGCAGTATGCCCTGCATCCACCCCCACCCCTCCCCTGGTCACAGGAAATCCTCACATTGTTCTTCCATCAGAAAATAGCAGTGCCTCAGGAAGTAGGGAGGCCCCCAACCCACCCCAGAGATCTCCTGGAGAGCAGCTGCCCACCCATTCCCCTCCTGCTCCACATGCTACCCCAATTCCTCAGTGCAGGTGGACCCCAGCCCCAGGGAGAGACCAGTCCCTGGGTCATGAAGGTCTCTACAACCTACTGAGGCAGCTGTGGCGCAGAGTTTTAGTGGGCACCAAGTCGTCCTGGAACGTGCCCCCTAGACCTAGGGGTCACCACTGAGGGACTAGAAGACCCCCTCTTCAGAGACTACAGTAGCCCAGCCTCAAGTTGGCCCTTGAGAGATACCCACAAGCCCACTGTCCACTCTTCCTCCCTGGCCCGGCCATCCCCTAATCAAGACACCCTCATACTTTCCTTTCTGCAGAACACAGAGGACACTGGGGTGTTCCCCATGCTGGTGTAATATGTAAGCCTGCAGTGTTCATCTCTGCAGTCAGGGTCCTGTTGGAGAACCCCAGCAGCCCAGGGGTCTTAGGTCCCTAAATGCCCCAGCAGCCCAGGGTCTTGGGTCAAGGTCTCGAATGCTGTTTGTTAGCTGCAGAACCAAGCTAGAATGCTTCCTGCCTGAGGCAACCTGTCCCCGTGGGCTCTCAGTGCCCCTCCCCAATGTACAGCTGCTCTACTGGGTGTCTATGTTCCAGCTGTGTGGTGGACGAGATGGATTTCTCAGCCATGGAGCTGGACGAGGCCTTGCGCAAATTCCAGGCACACATCCGAGTCCAAGGGGAGGCTCAGAAAGTGGAGCGGCTCATCGAGGCATTCAGGTCAGGCCCTGTACAAAGCAAGGGGTGCCCCACTTAGGGCTTTCTCCCTTTCATCCCCTTGACCGCAGCAGGGCAGGTATCCGTACACTGCATAGGGGTGACCCTGGAGGCCTCTTGTGGCACTGGGCTGGGTCCCTGGCTCCTTATAGTCTGCTCTGGTGAGGACAGTACTTGTTATGCTGATTGCTCAGATGAGGACGCTGGTCAGGAGAAGAGGTCAGGATTCCACTCTCAGGACTCAGCACTATCTCCAAGATCCCATTTGCTCCACTCCAGCCAGCCATCGTTCCATTCCTAGGATGCAGAGGGTCCCACGATGACCCATTGCACCAGCTGTCACACCTCACACAGGTTGACTCCTCTGCATCTCACTTACCCACCTATGAATGTGGGTGCAGTAGCAGATGCCCAGAGGAAAAGGATTTAGCAGTCAGCACCCACTTAGCCTAGCACCTGGCATAACATTGGCTGCAGTCACAGCCCCGCTGTATGTGGGGCTCTGTGCAGGGGGTCGGGTGTGGGAGGTTCCAGCCAGCTATTTATCCAGAATTTGAGGTAGGCACAACCCACATGGCTTCCGAAGGCTGCTGAACTAAGCTGGACCTGGGTATGTGTGGGAGGGGTGTGGGGAGAGCTGAACCACAACCCCATTGCACACAGGCCTCAGCCACCTGCTCTGTCTGTGCTCATTGGAGATGTTACCAGTGGAGGGGCTTGGGGCTCGGTGCCAGGGCTGGAGGGAAGGAAGCACAGTCCCTCTCAAGGTGCATTCCCACACCTACTCTGATGTCCTCACTCCAGGCAGAGGAGGAGCCATAGCCCATCAGGTGTTCCTCTCTAGTATTCCATTGTCCCCTAGTGAACTCCAGGCTGCAGCAGTGCCTGGCTCCAAGGGAACTGGGCCAGGTAGCCTCCTGTCCTGCTGGTCCACTGGAAGAGGCCAGCGATCAGAGCCCAGCCTGAGTGGGGGCAGCTGCACCTTCTGTCCCCCTGATCTGCTCCCTGTCCTCCCAGCCAGCGGTACTGTGTCTGCAACCCTGGGGTGGTGCGGCAGTTCCGGAACCCAGACACAATCTTCATCCTGGCCTTTGCTATCATCCTGCTCAACACAGACATGTACAGCCCCAACGTCAAGCCTGAGCGCAAGATGAAGCTGGAGGATTTTGTCAAGAACCTCCGAGGTAAGCTAACCCTGGCAGGTTGGGACGTGTGGTCCCCTGGCCAGGCTGGGCTATGCTCTGGGGGTGCACCTGAGAACTGGGCTCCAGCTAGACCTGGTGCAGAGACCTTCAGAGAGCCCTGTTCCACACATGCTTACGTGGCAGAGCAGAATGCCAGGGAGGCAGTTTGCAAGGGAGCCCAATGCCATCAGTCAGCCTGGCATTTGTTCACAAAAATGATGGTAGGAAACACTGCTTCCAGTGCTGGGGAAGCAGGGCTATTGAGCTGTGGCTGGTTGTCACTGCCTCTGGCTCTGATTCCCCTGGGAAACCCGTGCCAGGTGGTATGGAAAGGAAGTTGAGCTGGTTTATGCAAAGCCCACCTGGACAGCCACTGGTTGCTTAGCTGCCCACTGACGTCTTTATCTGTACCAAGCGTGGCTGTCATCTGTCCCCTGGGCAGTACACTGCAGTTCTTGCTGAGCTTTTAAGGTGTCCTTGCTCACCCCCTGCTGGCAGGAAGGTTGAGGGTACCCCACATTTCCTGGAGAGCAGATGCTGGGAGGCAGGCCCCCACCTTGGCCCTGAGTAGCTCATGCAGACCAAGACCTAGGAATCTCCCCACTCGGAAGGAGACGCTCTGGTAGTACAGGGGATGCTTTTCCCAGACCTGAACCTGATTCTGGTAACCACAACCCCATGCAGCTCTCTGTGAGGACACAGGCCCATTGTCACACACCTGTGTAGGTGCTACTGTAGTCATCACTCGACAGGGTAGGGAGGAGCATCTTCAAGCCAGGGACTGATCCTGCTCCCTGTGCTTTCAGAGGAGGAAGAGACTGGCCCAGGATCAGTAAAGTAGGACAGGGACTTTCCAAGCCAGGTGGCCAGGAGGACCTGTTCATCAGCTCAGAAAACCTCACAAGGACCATCTCCCTCTAGCTGAAACTCACCGCTGGGGAGGATGGCTCCGTGAGTAGAGTGCTTATTGTAACAGAGCCTGAGTTTGGCTCCTCGGAACCGACTGTCAAGACAGATGAGAGAGAGGGGACAGCTGGCACACTCCTGGGCTAGAGTGCACAGTGAACAGGAGACCCTGCCTCAAAACAAGGTGGGAGACAAGGACAGACCCCAAGGTTTTCCTTGTTATTTTTAAATGGCTGCTGTGTGCTGACTCCACCAGTGTGACAGACAGCTCCACGGTGGAGGGTCATGCTGACCAGGAGTCCTAGGATTATCAGGGCAGTGGCACTGGTCTGCGTCACACACTAACAGTGTATGTCTGTCCAAATTCATGTGATGCCTAGTGCGAGTCACTATGAAAGCCATTGAGGAATGGAGGAGCTTGGGTGCCTGTCTTCTGCTAAATTTTCTTGAGCTTAAAACTGCTCTAAACAAGTCTTTTCTGTTGAAGCAGGGTCCCACTTTAGCCCTGTGTGAACTCATGGTGATCCTCCTACCTTAGCCTCCCAAGTGCTGGGACTTGGTTCCAGGTCTGTCCAAACCTTACGTTAGCCCCCACATAGAGTTGGGACCTTGTGACTGGGGGCTGGGCTCTCTGTGCAAGGTGAGGTTTACAAAGGCCTGTGAACATGGATTAAAAGACCACATAGTTCTCATTCTGTCACCTGCCAGCCCTGGTGGCATGTGGGGATGGATCTCAGTATCTAAAGGGGGGGGCCTGGAATGTCTGTGACTTCTTGAGATGAGGAAAAGTTTCTCTCTGCCAATTTATGCTAGAAGCTGGCAGATCCAGGGTAAACCTGGGGCCAGAGGCTAAATGGACCCAAGCCCCTCTCATGTCTAGCCATTGTCCTAACAGGTGTGGATGATGGTGAGGACATTCCCCGGGAGATGCTCACTGGGATCTATGAGCGGATCCGCAAGCGCGAGCTGAAGACAAACGAGGACCATGTGTCCCAGGTGCAGAAGGTAGAGAAGCTCATCGTGGGCAAGAAGCCGGTAAGTAGCAGGCCTGTCCCCACTCACGGCCATGCATCAGCCCTGCTAGGGGTCCCTGGGCTCGGGCTTTCTGAATGACTCCCATGGTGTCTGGGAATGGCAGTCATCTGCCTGGGTTGTCTATGAGAACAGGAAGCCCTCAGTGACAGGCCATGGTGGCATGTGGTCCAGCATGGATGTAGGGATCCAAGAGACTGCCATGAACCAGGGCTACCCTTAAGGGTAGACAGTGTTCCTGGGCTTCCTGGGGAGTGAAGACATAGGCCAGGGACATCTGGGAATGCTCATTTCCTTGTGTTGAATGTTTTCTCACAGATCGGATCCCTGCATCATGGGCTTGGCTGTGTAAGTACTCTGCCTTTCCATTGGGGCCCTAGCTACAGCCTCTCGGCCACTCTCCTGGACTCCTAGAGCCAGAGTTCTGGTCGCTCAAGGCCATTTCCAGAATGAGCCAAATGCTCGTTGGTTACCTGGACTCAGCACATGGGGATGGCTGTGGAATCAAGCCCAAACAGAGAGGTTCCTGACCCAAGACCCAAACATTATAAACTGAGGGACCTTTAGGTACCCACTGAAGGTCTTCCCTACCTCCCCCTCCCCTTCCCGTGACCTCCTAGCTGCCGACCCCATCCTTCACACCTCGATTCTCCCAGCACTGTGTGTGCATGCACACAGCTAGCTCCTTCCCCTGGGGAGGAGCCCAGTATCCACTCTTCTGCACCTCCCTCCCTATAGCACACAACCCCCTTGTTCTCTTCATTCTGAGCTCCCTGAGGCCAGACCAGGAGCTGAACTCGGCACCAGGGCACTGGCAACTTCCTGCCTGCAGATGCATCTATCCCAAGTCCCGTGTTTACTCATCCATCCATATCCTGTGGGAGCCAGGCTGGACCTCAATGATGGCTTGTTTCTGCAACCCCCAAACATCAGCTGGCTCTTTGGACTCAAGAAGGGTGGCTATAGTGAGGTTGTGGGATGCTCTCGTGAAAAGTGGGTGTGTCCAGCAGCAGGGATACCCAGGGTGAGGCTGGCAGATATAGGTGCCCTGGGGCTTCAAATCTGATTACTCTGCAGGTCCTGGTGTGAGGACCAAGGATTACTCACTCAACTTCTGCATGCCTCGGTTTCCTCACCTAGGGAAAACTCTGGAAAGCTTATGTGTAATATTCATTGTAAGGAGTTAGAGCACGTGACTTCCTCTGTGTCATGGGGCCCCATAATCCTGCAGAGGTCTGGAACTTCAGAGTAGCCCTGGGGACCGAATAGGAGAACTGCTGCCAGCCAAGATCCTTCATGGTCTGCGCACCAGGTCCCAGAGGTGGGCAGGTGACCGTGTCAGGCCATCTCTCCCCACAGGTGCTCTCCCTGCCCCATCGGCGACTGGTCTGCTATTGCCGGCTCTTCGAGGTTCCAGATCCAAATAAGCCCCAGAAACTGGGACTGCACCAGCGAGAAATCTTCCTGTTCAATGACCTCCTAGTGGTATGTGGACGTACCATGTTGTGGTTGAAAGGCTTGGCGTTAGGGTCCAGGGTCTCCCTTGTGGCTATACCTGGACTGGAGCAGAGTCTGAAGGACTCCATGTGATACTCATGAAGAGGGTACTTCCTTAGCCTGGGTAAATGTCAAGGGGTCTTTGCTCAGCCCTAGCAGATTCCAAAACAACCCCAAAGTGCAGAACTTTGAGCAGTGTAGGCATTTCTTTGGCTGATCTCCCCACTCAGGAAGGTTCTGACTTGGAAGGGAAGGGCAGCCATGAGGTACGCAGAACTCTTTAAGAGTTGCATTTAAGGTCTCCGATTCCTTCCCCAGTCAGGATGACATCAGAACTCAAAAGTACAGGAACTAGTGCCCCTATACTGCTGCGAAGGGTCATGGCCCATCTGTTCCCACTGCCTCAGGTCACTAAGATCTTCCAGAAGAAAAAGAACTCGGTGACGTACAGCTTCCGGCAGTCCTTCTCCCTGTGCGGCATGCAGGTCCTGCTCTTCGAGAACCAGCGTGAGTCCCTGTTGCACCTGAGACCCAGGCCTCGTATACAGAATTCTTCCTCTCATGCCAAGAGCAGAGAGAGTCCAGAAGCACAGGGCAGAAATGGGTGATTTGGATGATGTGTGCCTAGGGAAAGCCATCCTAAGTGGCTGCAGAAGCTAAGAACTGGGTTGTCTCTGCAGGCTTGGTGCCTTGGCCTTGGGCTGTAATGTGGGGTGACAGCATAGGCCCAGACTGGCTCCCCATACGTTGGGGCAGGGAGGAGGGTTGCCCGTAGCGGTGGCCTCCCTCCCATCCTTTCTGTCAGAGGTTCCAGCTGGGAGTCAGTCATGGGATGGGATGGGATGAGGCAGTTCTGACCAGTGTGGGGTGAGGACTAACCTGAAGGAAGATGTCCCTAGCATTGGAGTCCCTCTTGGCTCAACATACTACCAGCCTTTACTCTGGAAGGCTGCTGGTTCAACCACAGACATAGCAACCTATGCCCTTCCTGTATCCTCTGGGGGACTGAGGGGAGCCATGCCTCCACGTGCCTTCTCACACGGCAAGGAGCCTAGGACTCCTGCCGTGGCCACCTCCCCACACCAGAATCTATGTCTTGCCTTGGCATCACCCCAGGCTCTGAATTGGTTGAGAATTGCATCCTGGAGCCAGAGACCTTCTGTGGTGCAGAGGTGAAGCCAGGCTAGGAGTGCTGAAGATTGCTCAGGCTCACATGTGCTAACCACCCTACAGTGCCTACAGGCAATGCTTTCGAAAACCCAGGTGTTTTTTTGCAGTTTGAGCGACTTTCAGAAAATCTTGGGCTTCAGTTTGGTCTCATTCAGCATGTATTCCCATATGCTGTGGTGGGCTGCACACCCTACCTGCTGATCTGGTATGGGGTTTGGGTCTCAAACCAGAAACATGCAGTGGGCACCCCACTTTCAAGAGACCCCAAGAGCCTGAGCAATGTTGGGTGCCCATAGTACACCCTGGGGGAGCCATGGACAGTGGCCATTCGGGAGGGAGTTGCCCAGAAATCCCTGGGTACAGTTTAATGTGCTCCATCCAACACCTTCTCCATGACTTCTAGGCTGGGGAAGTATGAGGCCCCCAGCTGTCCCTGGCACAGTGTGGAGGAAGAAGCCTAGGGTGTGAGGAAACTACTTCTGCCTGTAGTCCTGCCTTTACCAAGCCAGATTCACCCAACTCCTGGTGAGATTACTAACCCGTGACCCTCCCTCTCCTGCTCTGCAGACTACCCCAATGGCATCCGGCTGACATCTGCTGTCCCTGGAGCAGACATCAAAGTGCTCATAAATTTCAATGCTCCCAACCCTCAGGACCGGAAGAAGTTCACTGATGACCTGAGGGAGTCTGTTGCTGAAGTGCAGGAGATGGAGAAACACCGGATAGAGTGTGAGCCCCAGAGCTGGGGGAGGCGACTCAGGGCACAGTGGTGATGTCAAGAGCTTGGGTGGGAGGAGTCACAGGCATGTGTGGGGCCACTGGGAGGCAGAGACATTCAGGGAAAGGGTTTCGTCCCTGGGGTCCACCTTGCCTTGCCAGGCCTCCTCCTTATCACCTGTAGAAAAGAGCTCATAGCCCTCTGTCCTTGACCAGGTCACAGTCAAGGTCATCCCCAGGCTCCAGATCTTACTCTCTGCCTCCCTCCACGGAAGGGCCTGGCTGACTCCCTTTCTCAGATCCAGCCCAGCCTTGGTCTCACTCGCAAGTGCAGATCTGCTGATCACAGGCAGCCTGTTCTCCTCCAGCCACTGGGGGCTCCTTTCTTCCTGTCCAGGGCAGTATCATGCCCTGGGAGCTGAGCCACGGCTCCTCACTGGCCTTCCCGCTCTATTCCAGCGGAACTGGAGAAGCAGAAGGGTGTCGTACGGCCCAGCATGTCACAGTGCTCCAGCCTCAAAAAGGAGTCAGGCAACGGGACACTGAGCCGAGCCTGCCTGGATGACAGCTATGCCAGCGGTGAGGGCCTCAAGCGCAGTGCCCTCAGCAGCTCTCTGCGTGACCTCTCGGAAGCGGGTAAGAGCCTGGCCGAGAAGCACCTTGCCAGTCGGTGCATGCAGGACTGAGGCCTGGTTGGTGCCCACAGGCAGTCGGGCACACATGGCACTGGGCATGGACACAGTGCTGTGGTTCTGTGAGCACCCAGGAGAGTAGAGGAACACGGGAGTGTCTGTCTCAAAGGGAAAGGATGGCGCCCATTTCCCTTTCCTCTCCCAGGGTTTCTCTAGTACTTTCTTTGTGACAGTTGCTCTAAGGCCAGTGTCCCTTGTGCTCTGCGCTGCCCTGTCCCCGTGCTCTCTGCTGAGGAATGACATTGAGCAAAGCCCTCTGAGCTGTCTGTCCTGGTCTTGCTTTCCTATACGGCTCCTTTCCCAAGAACCCCAGGTCTCCGTCAAGCCCAAAGCCATTACCACACAGGTGTGGCTGGCTCCAGGGTGGTGTCGTCGTTGTTTCTGTGTTTTGAGTTTGCTGTCAGCCTTCAGCCCCAGTAAGCAGCACCACTCAGATCTGGAGGAGGGGTCCCCTGGGCCTCCCCTCAGCCAGCCAGCTTCCCCTGGAGCAGTGGTGGAAGGGCGCAGACTCTGAGCCTGCTGAGCCCTCGCCTGGGGTGGGGCCCTCAATGCCTGCCTCATCTCGCTTACTCATCTCTCAGAAAAAAATGTTTTGGCTTTTTTTTCTTTGCTTTTGTCATTTTTTTTCCATAGTAAAATCCTGAAGTTCACCGCCAGCATGAGGGTTAAGCCAAGGCTTCTCAACCTGGGCACGACCCTGGGGGCCAAATTACTGCCATGTGGGCTGTCCCCAGGCTCTCCTACTAGAGGCCAGAAACACCTGCCCAACTGTGGCAGCCGTACCTCCAGAAATGCCAGGTGCCCCTGGGAACAAAATTACCCCTGGTTGAGAACCTCTGGCTTCCCGGCGGCCATGTCACTGGACTGCTTGGGCCTCTGCTGGCTGTGGGCCCTGGGCTGATTTGAGTCTGTGCAGTGGCCCTGCTGTGACGGGGACCCTGGGTAGCAGGCTTAGGAATCAGCAGAGCCGCTGGTTTGCCCATGTCTGTGGAGAGGGAGCTCCCTGGGCAGCTGCTGCGTTGTACTGATACTGTCTGGGCCCCAGACCTTAGAGTACAGGGCTACAGTCCTCGAGGCCTCCGTGCAGAGCCCAGACAGGACCCTAGGCATCCTGGGTCTAGACCAGATCAGCAAAGGTAGCAGTCGCTCCGTGTGGTTGCTGCTGCCCCGAGCCTGGCGTAGTGACAGCAGGGTGAGATGTCGTGAGGAGATGAGCCTTTGGCGAAGCCCTTTCCCAATTAGCAGGCTACCTTATCGCCAGCCGTGCCTGTGAGCAGCATGGGTTCGAGTCGGGCCCAGCCCCGCTTTCCCCAGTGGCAGTGGTGGTGAGCCAGTGCCCACTGCACCCAGGACCACTGTCATCCTGTTCGTGAGGTCACGTGCCCAGCAGGGTCTGAGGAGCCCTGCCTACTTCTGAGCTGCCAAGTCAAGAAAGTCATGCTGGAGCCTCCCAGACAAACCATGAAGACCAGGGGATGGGGCTTCTCCAGCGTGCCTCACCCTCATCGACCCAAATATTTGAGCAAGCCTTGTGCAGCTGTGACCATGCCTCCCAGGCCCAGCCCAGAGGGAGAGTTCACTCGGAGACCACATTCAAGCCCCTACAGGCCTTTCCAGGGAGCTCCGGACCTCAGAAGAGACTGAAAGCTGGCTTGACAATGACAGCCAAGATGGGACTCGCAGCGTGTCCTGTGGTTCCAGTGTCCACGGGGCCTTCCTCTACCATGTCCCTGGATGTCACAGGGCAGGAGAGCCACAGCCAGGGAGGTAAACTGAGCTTCTTGCCTGGCTCCCTGGGCGGCCCCTCACCAGCTGTAGAAACAGTCTTGCTTCCAATTGGTGGTATGGCCTTCTGTCCATCCAGACTCCCCCTGGATCTGAGGCTTGAGAAGCAGCAGAGCGAAGGGGCTGGACTTCCAGTCCACTCAGTGGCCACAGGCTGGAGGACCCAGACACTTCTGCTGCGAGGACTAGCAGTGATCAGCCTGGCGCTGGGCCTGGTGAACACCTGGGAGGCACATGGCCTAGACATCCAGCCTCAGAAATGTCCATGTTGTCTGGCTTCAGCCTGCTTCCCTGTGCGAATGGAGCCGGTCCATGCTCCTCCACAGCCTCAGTGTGTCCTTCTGCACTGACAGACGGACCCTGGGAGTCACATGCAGTGTGGTGCTGCAGCCATGGAATTCAGGGAGACGGCCATGCCTCTGGAACCTTCCACCATTTTCACTCCTGAGAGCTAGCCAGAACCCAGCCCCCTTGTGGCCAGGTGTCCCACAGAAAGCCAAGGAGATGCCATGCAAAGGACTGTGGAAGCCCAGGTGGACTCAGCACCAGAACCAAGAAGGTGCAACCTTCGTTTGAGACGCCAGCACACATCGAATGCCTGCTGTATACCACATCCTGGGCACAGACACCTTTAGGCTTACAACGCAGCCTTCTGGGTTGGGGTGGGAAACTAGGCTCAAGAGCCAGGACACTGCACAAACCAAACCCCAGCCCAGGGACAGGAAAGAACAAGGTGCCCAAGGCTGTGTCCTCCTGACCACCTGGTGCTGCCCAGAAAGCAAGAGGGAATATACATCTGTGTATGTATATATGTGTGTAAGCATGCATGTGGATGTGCACACATATATGTGAAATCCACCGGGGAGCGGGGGTGTTGTGCCTTTGCAGAAGCTGAACCCCTCCCCCCGCCAGTCGCTGAGGCTGGTTGTATCACGTGAACAAACAGGAGTTTGGGCTGGTGGTGCTCACACCTCTGCTCCAGAGTCCTCCCCAGAGTCCACAGTCCAGGATCAGCACTGTAAAGGTGCAGCTGGTTTTAAAAACATTTCCATCGAGCATTCACTCCATTGTTTTTAAAACTCCTCGTGCACTCTGCTGCCAGCCTCCCACCGTGTCCCTCCTCCACCCTGTCCTGGCGCAGGCAGCAAGCGGGCCAGCCTCTGCTCCGGGGGTGGCAGGCAGGCAGGCAGGCAGGCAGGCAGGCAGGCAGGCAGTGGCGCTGGGCCTGGTGTGCGTGTCTAACCTCTGGTATTGCATGTTCTGGGCAGGGAAGCGAGGGCGTCGCAGCAGTGCGGGATCGCTAGAGAGCAATGTGGAAGTAAGTAGGAAGCACCTCGTCCAGCTGGCTGTCCTGTGTCACCCCATCCTTACCCTTCCTGCAGATGCAGACTCGGCCCTCCCGCCCTGCATGCGGCTTCTCCTAGAAGCATCCGTGCCTTGTTCCAGTCCTCACGCTTGTTCCGGTCCAACGGTGGGGGGCTGTCCGGGTCTGGATTTTGTGTCTCCATTTCCACTTAACCCCTGTTCCCTGTGGTTCCCTGAGCATGGTTAACGTCCTGGCTTTCGGGTCCCGCCCCGGGCGCCAGCGCCACCCGCCCCCCCCTCACTCACCTTCCGCTCTCGAGAGGCACCGCACCGCCATCCATCGCTTCCTTCCTGGGGTCTCACTGCCCGTGTGTGTACAGTCAGGAAACCATGGAATTGCTTAGCTAGCTTTCGGGAGGAGGAGCGTCTGAGAGAAAGAAAAAGTCAGTGTGGATTTCATGAGATTTCATCCATCCACATCTCTCCCTCCTGCCCACATCTTGACCTCGGCTGGCAGACTTTTTCTGCTTCCGCCCTTTCCTCATCGGTTTGCATCAGCATAGGCGGCCCGTGTCCCTCAAGGACAAGGCTGCAGCTTCCACTGTCTGTCACTACGTTCCCCTCTGGACCCCACGGGCATAAGTCCCAGGAGAGTTCAGGGCACAACTTTAAAGGAATGATTCCTTTCCCACACGTACCACCCCCTCGGCCTGACTGCTCATGAGGTCGGAGACCCTTCCCCATCAGCTGCCTGGCACAGTGGTCGAGGAGGGCCGAGCCTGCATCCCTCCTGCCTTCTGGCCAGCACAGGGAGCCAAGGGCCCAGCAGTCAGGGGGTGACTTTTTACAGTGAAAAGATTGGTCTGACCTGCGTGCTTCAAGATCTTTTAATTTTGGTTTCTATGAATTTCCTTTTTAGGGATCCATCATTAGCAGTCCTCACATGCGCCGAAGAGCAACATCAACACGAGAGTGTCCATCTCGCCCCCCTCAGCCCATGCCTAACTCTTCCTCCCTCCTGGGCTCCTTGTTTGGGAGCAGGAGAGGGAAGCCCCCTCCCCAGGCCCATCCGCCTTCAGCCCCTCCCCCTCTGCCTCCTCACGCCCATCCCCCGGGGCCCTCAGAGGGCCCACAGATGCATGGGCACCACGCGCAGTACTGCCATGTGCAGCAGAACCCACCCCCCTACCACCACCACCACCACTACCACCCGCCCCCTCACCTGCAGCACACTCACCAGTACCACCACGGCCCCCACGGCGTGCATTCCCCATATGGCGCCCACACGCACAGCCACCCGCCTCCCACAGCTCACGTCGGCCATGTGGGGCATGCAGGGCACTCAGCGCACCACCATGGGCAGCCCCCAGCCCCACCACCCTCCACCAGCAGCAAGGCAAAGCCCAGCGGCATCAGCACAGTGGTGTAAGCAGCCTCGGTGGCCGCCTGCCAAGCATCAGGCGCCCGGGCCCACCCACAGGCACCAGCCTCAGACCAGCCCAGGGCACTGCTGTTTCCATACCCCTGCCCCCAGAGGCTCGCCTTCCACAGAGCAGGGCTCCAGATCTGACGGCCCTGGCACCTGGTGGCACCGGGCTGGCCAAGGAGACGTGGAACTGCCTCCCACCCTTCCGCCCCTCACTTTCCACGCATCTTAGAACCCAGCCTAGAAAAAGAAATGATAAATCAGACAGAACAGAACTAACCCCAAACTTGCTGCACTGTTGCTCTGTTACTGACAAGGGGCAAAAAAAATTAAGTAGACCTGATATGGTTGATGAAAATACGTAAGTAAACTTTATATTATATAAATATATAAATATATAAATATATATATACATACTGTATAGGTAGCGTTTGTGTGTGAAGGACAAGCATTTCATCCACAAAGTTAGCAATAGGGACCTCTGAGGGCTCCGCTTCATGATGGGAGGTCAGTCTAGATGAGTGTGTGAGAAAGTAGACCAAAACCTTCCTTGCTAGAACAAGTTCAGGTCCTCCATATTTTCACACAAAGAAGAGAATCCCTCTAGGCCTGGCTGAAACCTTGCACAACCATTACTAACCGTGCCAAGTCACATAGCATTTGCCCGTCTAAAGCTCCCATTCTGCTTTGGAGAGAAACCTGTTTTATTAAGAGCACTATCCTCAGTAACCAGTATTATAACTGCTGTGATTTCAGGTAAGCAACTAGGTAAAGCAGTCACCTCTAACGTAGCAGCTTGGGACACCCAGTTAAGAGCTGGCTGTCTCGGGACATTGGCCCCACAGACCCTTAAGACACTTTATACTGGCTGCCATGACTGGGACCATCCATGGTCCACATTCCCTCCCGCACACGGGGACACACCATTTCAGTGCAGGTCTCCGAGGACCCCCATGCCAGAGGAACACAACTCTTGACACAATGACCGCTCTCATCCTCGCCCACCCAATGCCATAACTCCCTCATCTGGTCCCCATCCCCAGCAGGCAGGTGGCGTGAGCGCTGGGCAGCCCAGGGCGGTGTGTGTGCCCCGTGTTGTGTTCTGAGTGGCAGCGGTGATCACTGTAATTCCATGCGGCCATGTGCTCGTGACCCCCGTGTCATCATCCACGGCTGGCCAAGGAGGGCCTGGCCAGGCGAAGCCCCCACTTCCTCTCATGATCCAGTGAGCTGCCAGGCCCCACATGACCCAGCTGTGTTCTTGTTGCTTCTGTGTGTGACACCATGCACTCCCCTGGGACCGCACGCTGCCCACATCCCGTGTGCCTGAGTCACCCATGGGCTGTACTTTGCAGTTTCAGCCCTTCGAGCCTCTACAGCCTCCAGTGCTGTGCTCCTAAGCTAGGACCGAGGACCGCCCAGGGCCCTGCCTGGGCGGAGGCCTGTGAGAGAGGACGAAGCTGCTGCTCCTGGAGACCCGTGAGCGAGCAGCAAGAGGCGCGTCACAGCTCCCTCCTCATCCCCTTCCTGTCGTCAAGGTCACGTACCAGCAGATCTGCAAACTGAGCACTTTGTATCTCCAGAGAGCAAATCCCAGCGTGGAGGTCAGCCTCTGTCACGTCACACCACGTCTGCACCGAAAGACAAATGAGGAGCATGCTGGCCGGGCGGGCTGGTGAGGGCACCAGCTTCCCTGTGTCCCGAGTCCCTTGCTTCCCTCACCAGGCAGGCTCCTGTGCCCGTCTGTCCTCAGCTGATGGACACTGCGCCTCGGTGCCGTGCGTGAGGCTGTGCTCTCTGTATCGTACATTCGCATACGCCAGCGTTACTGTTGCAATAACTGAAGTAAAGTGTTAACACAGTGACCATGTCGACTCTTCTTCACCCCCTCAGTACCAGGTCAACTCTTAACTGTGAACTTGAGCTTGTTCCAGACAAAACATGGTGGTCCCGAACGAACTACTCACAAACCCAAAGGAACCACCAATCCAGCCAGCAGAGCTCTGGGTCCCCAACCCTGGGGACATTGAGGAGCTCCGTGTCTCCAGGTTCTGATCCCTGGGCGTTTGGTGAAGGTCAAGGGTAAATTTCTTTACAGGAAGAATGTGGCTGGGCTTGGGAGTCCCACTGCCCAGAGCTAGCTGCTGACACGTGCCCAGTGTGGAGGTGCACTCAGTGGCTCCTGTCCTCTGGGAGGGAAGAGGAGGAAGCAGATCCCTGAGTGTCTGCACCATCCTTTCTTGCTGCTGGGACCTCAACTGGTGACAGACAGAAGCAGCTGGAAACAACACAAAGTCCTTCCTGGGGCAATGGTGAAGTTGCTTTGTATTTTTTTAAATTTCCAAATGAGTTGTACAGTAATGTAAAAATAAAGTTCATCCTAATGTGATGTGCGTCCAAGCGGCCCCAGCAGCTCGTGCTCTCCCTTCTGTGAGCTGTGCCAGCACACCTCTGCCCTGGGGATACTGTCACAGGGAAGCCTGCACCCTTCCTGCCACGCTGTTAGTGTGGGTATCAGAACCACACGAATGAAGGCAACACCACAGAACACATCAGTGTGTGTAGACGGGTAGCAGGTGAGGCAGGAAGCTTCCCCAGCTGTGCGCGGTGGGCTCCAGCCCCTGCCCTGGTGTCCACACTGCAGGTCTCCTCCTGGGATCTGACACTGGCTTCCTGAGTACCTCGAATGGGGAAAACCAGGGCTCCAATGTGGACTGTTCAGAGACCAAGGGGCCTTCCGGCTGCTCTGTGGCCGGGAGAGAAGGGCTGGTTGCCATGGGCACTGTGAGGCAGCTCAGCGGAGCTACAGTGAAGCCTGGGAGACTGGTGACCACGGAAGTCCTGGGTTACTTTCAGGACTTCCCTCTTTTCCCTGAGGGCCTGGTCTCCAGCTGGCGGAGCCCGCTGCCTGTCCTGACTGGGCACAGTTTGCCTTGAAGACCCTACGCTAACTAGAGGATGCGGCTTGGAGATGTCAGAGGGGCCAAGAGCGCTGAGGAGCATTTATCATGTCCAGGTAGGACAGAGGTTCTTGGAAGTATCCAGGTAGGCCGGGAACAGGACATGAGGCCAACGCTGCCCAGTTAGCACATCCATTGCCGTAATGCAAAAGCCGCCTCTGCAGAGTAGGGAGGCCGTGGTGTGCTTGTGCGGCTCCACAGAACACCAACCCCCAGTGAGGGTCCCAGGTTCGCCACGGCCTACCCTCCTAAAGGGGGCAGGTTCCCACAAACCTACCAAAGCCACCATGCTTGTCCACACTGAAGCTACAGCCTGTATGCCATGTTCTACATCCAGATGCCCATCTCACTCAAGGGCACTCAGGCCCTCCTCCAAGTTGGACCTGGCCACCTTGGACTGTATATGTCTAGGCATAGGCTGGAGGGGGCTGAGCCATGGAGCCATGTTTCTTAGAGCTGCTGTTGGTCCCTTTACTCCCGTGTGCCAGTTCCTTGGTAAGCCTCCAGGGCAAGCAAGGTCTGTGGCTGGCTCACCTCACCCAGAGACAGCATGGGGCTGGGCTGGCCACAGTCCATCTGGAAATGAGCTGCAGTTGGAAGGTGGGACGTTGGGTCATAGCACCACCAGTAACCAGGGTCTGAGTGTGGCGATCACCATCAGCAGTGTGCCCAGCCCCTGCTGCCACCCACTCCCTGTGGGCCACACTCAAGGTCCTGCCACTCAGCCCAGGTGTGCACGGTCCTCACCTCCCGTCCTCAGCAGCTCAGGTACCTCCGCATTCCTCGTGGCAGGCTGCTAGGCCCTCCTTCCTCTCTGCTCTCCCTGTCAGTGGCTACCTGCTGGCAGGTGTATCGGCATGGACACCTAACTCCATGTCGAGTGTAGCTTCACTTGGAACCTCACACATCCTCTGAGAATTATCCAGAAAAAAAAACAAGCAATATCACCTACCACCCAGAAGAGTGGAAACCACAAATAGTTACAGGTTGGTGGGGAAACAGCCGTCCGAGGCTGGGCTCCCAAGCAGAGTTGACATGAACCCCACACCATAATGCAGAGGAGACCAAGTCAGAGGACAAGGTGTAGTCCTCATGATGTTGGGAGAGGGCAAGGAGAACACAGGTGACTGTGGACCCTGAGAGGAAAGACCTGGGGAGGGGAAGGGAGACCCTGGGACAGGGGAGGGAGACCTGGTGAGTAAAGTCACCCAGGAGCCAGGAGGGCTGGGGGGGGGAGCCCCAGAGGCTGGGTGATGCAGGCAGTGAAGCAGCAGGAGAAAGCGCTCTTCAGATGAAGGGCTGGCGGAATGGGACACAGCACCTCACTGTCACAACAAACTAGAACCCCAGGAACCCACCCAAGCTGGTGGCCTTTCCTCATGTGCTCCAGAAAAATCTGAATCTGATTGCTATATCCAAAAGGTGTTTCAAACAAAAAAAAGAGAGAGAAACTGGTCAGGTAGAAATAGACAGGGTCATAAACCACATCAACAGCCAAAGGCAGAGGCGATAATCAAACCATCATCAAGAGAGTGAACCAGCAGCCACTGAGGAAAGCTGCAAAGCAAACAGCAGTTCCAGGTGAGGCTCCTGGGAAACCAGATCATCATCTCAGGTGCCTCAGAGAACTGATCAACTCACCACAGAAACAAAGTAGATCACAACAAAAGGATCCAGAGAGTGGTGCCCAAGTGAGGTCTCCTTGAGGAACCCCAAGGGAGCACCTGGGAAAGGTGCGCTGGCCTCCCAGAAGCGGTGAGCTGGAACTGGGCCATAAAACTGGGAGAGAAGCCCTGCTCACTGCCAGGGAAACAGACCCAGTGTCAAGAGCGAGTCAGGGCACTGTGAGAGGTGACCACTTGTCACTGCTCATTTTAGGGGTCAGCTTGTCTGGGCTGATCGCCACATTCTTCCAGAGCAGCCCGTGCAGGTCTGAGCAGACCTGCCTCACACACAAGGGTGACCATGGAAGGAGCAGTGGCTGGGTGAGCCTGGAGGGGAAGCCTGTCACCTGCTCGCAGACACACAGGCTCCTCTGGCTCAGGAGTGAGGGTCACACCTGGGTTCCCAAGCATCTGGACTGACACCCAATGGATACTTCATACTTCATCACTGTCCCGAACTAAGTCCCCTCATCTGCATCCCCACAGGCTCTGGAGACCTGGGCGCAGAACCAGAACCAAGGAGCAGGCCGCAGCGCAGACCCCGCGTTCAGTGCAACCCACCCACCCACACCGCAGGCGCTAACACCTGCTACACTGGCATCAATGACCCTGAGCCCAAACCATCCACAGGAGAGGGATGGTTTAAGCAGATTCCTTAAGAGAAAGGAAGAGGCAGGCAACCCTGCAACGCCCTCAGGGGTGCCCAGACTTCCACAAACCACAGTCTGGATGCCACTTACTCTCCGATCACAGCACAGGGCCTCAGCATTTCCCTGGTCAAAGTTCCAGTGATACAGACCTCGGGGCAGCCCCACAAGAACTGTGAATCAAGTCAAGCAAACACCCAACAGTGCATAACTCTTCAGGAATGCAAGAAGGGGTTGATGTTAGGAAGTTCTGGAAACAATACACGGACAACATCCCAGGGTAACGCAATGTGCACATCCAGTGCAGGAACGGAAGTGCTTCCACACGGATCTGAATCCAGGGAAGGACGAGGACAACACTGGCAGGGTCTGAAGGGGTCCCCACCCCATGCACCCGCTTTTCTACCCACCCCCCAGCTTTCACAACCAACAATCAAAACTGTCTCTCTACATTGCCAAGTGTTCCCTGAGTACAAAATTTCCCTCGCTGGGAATGACTGTTCTGGGAAGGAAGAAGGGAGAGAGGTAGGGAAAGAGGGAGGGAATGGAACTTGCTTTGCATTTGATCTTCAACTTCCAGAGGCAGCTGGGTGGTCTAGGACCATTTTATTTTATTTTTATTTTTTAAAAATATTTTATTTATTCATTTTCAAGCAGAGAGATACAGGAGATAGATGATGATGATGATGTTGATGATAAGATGAGAGAGAGAGAGAGAGAGAGAGAGAGAGAGAGAGAGAGAGAGCACCAAGGCCATCACCCTGTGGATCTGGCCCATGTGGGCACTGGGGAATTGAACTGGGGGACTCAGGCACTGGAGACAAGTGCCTTAACCGCTGAGCCATATCTCCAGCCCGTAGGACCATTTTATAATGGTAAACTGAGGCTAAGGTCATGAAGCCAACAGACAAACAGCAGAGCTGATCCTGACTCTGGGAGGAGGTACGCAGCCCAACTGGAACAGGGCATCAGCCCCACGCACCAAGGAAAGGCGTCCATAGACCTGGAAGACGGCTCTGCGGTTCAAGGCGTTTTCTTCTCGCAAAGCCTAACTGTACTCACGTAAAGCAGACGAGCAGTGGAACATGAGTCGGGAGAACGTGCCCCTCCAGGAGGGCAGAATCTCTCTGGCATCAGGAAGGTGGGCTCTACACTAAACACCACCCAGCCTGTTTTACTCAAAACACGATTTTTTTTCCTTGGTTATAATGAGGGAGCCAGTTTTGTTTGAAAAAAAAAAATGACTGTTTCTCTCCCTAAGGAGATTGGGTGAAACCATGGGGGCTGGGAAGAAATGATGGGGGTGGGGCACAGAACCAGCCTGCCTAAGCTGCAGGCGGGAACCAAGGGCAAGGATCCAGGCTTGGTCAGCAGAAACAACTTGGTTCCCAACACAAAGGTCTCCACTGAATCTAGAATTCCCCAGGCTGGGAGCATTCCTTCCAGAAGTTCTGGGCATTAATATAAGGTGGCTGAGGCCTTCCTTCACTGAGGAAAGGCTAAAAATTAATGTCCCATACATGGCCTTTACCACCTTGGGAAAGAGCATTTGCAAACAAGAGAAAGACCGAAAGTCAAAGTCAGGAAGGGCGGCTGGCACACAAGGATGTGAGAAGGCCCAGGAATTGCTCGGGGGACTGAGCACTCCCATCAGTCTGGATGTGGGCTTCAGATGCCTGGGAGGGAGACAGGCGGAGCTGGCAGCTTCTTTCTGCCTTTCTTTTTGGCCAGGAGACCAACTCAGACTCAGCCATTCAGTTAAGAAACAGCACATATGGCACCCTCAGGGGTGTGCTGGGTGCCCTGAGGCCAGCAGCAGGGGGCTGTTGGCATCTGCAGAGGCCTGGGAACTCTGACACCTGGTATCAAGTGTTCACAAGGACACGAGAAAGACCAGTTACTAAAAATAACAACAAACCAGCTTAAAACTGTGCACACAGATGCAGACTCAACCCGATACATGACAAATGCTGGACACTAGATTTTTACCTCTGTCCAGGCTGGACCAGCCAGGCCTGGACACCAGCAGATCCACTGTGAAGACCCCAGGCCCACTTGCAGATTCAGATGCAGCCCATGGGACAGGGCAGAAGGAAAGCTCCTCTACTGGTTTGTTGTGCACAACTCAACTAGGAACACCTCTGGGTGCACATTTCTCTCAGGAAAACAGTGCCATGATCACAAAAACATGTCCTTTTCCATCGAGGGCCTCTCATGTCCCTGCAGTCTTCCTGTGCACCTCCATCTCCAGGCCCTCCCGAGCTCCCCTCTGCCAATCACAGCACCGTCAGGGGCGAAAGCCTTTGGGGGCCTTTGGAGGCCCCCCCTGGCTTAGTCTTGGACGGCACCTGACAGCCTGCCAAGAGGGGCTTGGCTTAATGAGTTTCAGGAGGGAGTCCTGATTAGGCTATTTGCACATCATGCCCACAGGTTCTTATCATAGACCAATAAATAGCTCCCTGTTTGGCAAGGAGCTCTCTATATATATTCTATAGCATATCTGCATGAGGTATGAGGAATGAGATCTGAGAGAGCAATAAAGAGAGAATGCGCATTCTTCCACCCATAAGTGGTGTGTGTGTGTTTTATCATTGCCCCTGCGGGCGGTGGGCAGTGACACAGCACGTTTGTATCTTGTCTGCCTCCTTCGCCTCAGTAATGCCCTGAGACACACACACGCACCATTGCTTGGCTCAGTATTTCATGGGGAGGGGACAGGTATTTACCCAAATTCCACCCACAACATAAGTCAACAGAGCGCAGGAGCTCA
>PVHP010009378.1:29818-50658 GCA_004024765.1 Zapus hudsonius | reverse complement strand
AACCCATAATGGCACAGAACATTCACAATGCAAAACATGAGGCACAGCAAAAACAGATTGACCAATACAATACAAGATTTAAAACAAACAGGGCACCATCAATCTCTAACTCCAAGCTCAATGATTCTTAACCAATAACACAAGTCTCTTGGAGATTCAATTCCACCCCTCCAGCTCGGCTACTCACAGTCCGGGAAAATGTCATCCGGTACTGGCAGCTCGCCTTGGCACCCATCCATAGTCCTGGAATTCACTGGGTCTCCATTGCACCCCACAGTTCATCCTCATGGCTCCATCCGGCTCCATGCAGGCAACCTTGCATACTTGCTTCACATGCCAATGGCCATTTTCAAAAACAAACTGTGTTGCAAATCCAATGACCCTCTCTTTCTAACCAATCTCCATTCCACAGAACCAGGTGGGCTACCAACTTGTTAATCCAGGGGGGATCAAAGCACTCAGGCGCCTTCCTTCAAAAAGTCCACATTCTTCCTGTTGTTCTAATGCAGACCAGCTGGCCCAATTTCAATGGTTGTCATCTCTCAAACAATTGCAGGTGAACGGGCAGTAGTTTCAACCCAAAGATCTTCTTTCTGTGCCATCTCCATCTGCTCACACCAGTCCATCTTTACGTAAAGCAACCCTGCACAGGTTTCCAGGACACAGGCAGGCAGAATGCAGCAAGCCTCACACGCAAACTGCTTCTGGCACAGTCCTGACCAAGTTCTTTCTCCCCCTCGTAAGCCAAACCTCATAGTCCATAGTTCTCATTACATTCAGGTCTTTTAACTCTGACCAGAATGATCCATGAAGCTGTACTCAACAACACTGTGAGGCATCTCTTAGGCCGAGAGTTCAAATCCTTCCACATTCCTCCTGTAGATCACTTCCAGAAGACCAAAGCCACAAGATCAGGGTTCTAGCAGCAACAGATGACCCCCACTTCTGGTACCAAAACTGTTGCAGTCAGCTTTCTAGTTGCTGCGCAGGAAGAACTCAAGCAAAAACGGCTTGTGGAGGAATGGGTTTATTTGGCTTACGGACTCGAGGGGAGACTCCATTCTGGCAGGGAAAACGATGGCATGAGCAGAGGGCTGGACATCACCTCTGCCACAGCACTGCAAACAGCGGCAGGAAGGTGTGCCAAACACTGGCAAGGGGAAGCTGGCTTATAACCCCATAAACCAGCCCCAACAACACAGCTTCATCGAGGTTGTAAAACCCAAACTGCCATCAGCTGAGGATCTATCTATCAGAACACATTCAATTGTTTGTGGGGGACACCTGTATCAAACCATGACACAAAGTTCTGTGAGAATAATGCTAACCTCACTCTTCTCTATCATATCTTCTCAGAAACTAAGGCTCCAGTCTAAAAGTCAAAGAGCATTTTCATCAGTGGCTAAAAAGAACCGGCATTTCATGAAAAAGTGGATTCAGTAACTGTACACATATTCACTAATGATATTGCATATGAGTTCATGTGCATGCACATACACACAAAAATTCAGAGATTAATAGATTAATATTGCTTAGTTTTGTGTGTCTTTGAACTTTAAATAAATAAAATCATAATGTGTACATTCTTTTGTGGCTTTCTCTTTAGCTCAACATTATGTTTGAGATGCATTCACATTTGTAGTTGTATATTTTTTAATTATATGAAAATTCAGTGTCCTAGTCAGCCACATGCCACTGGAATAAACCTCCAAAACCAGGTGCAGTTATGGGAGATAGGAATTTATTGAAGTTACAGATCCAGGGGAAGTTCTACAATAGTGAAAGAGCCAGGCCCCATTTTACAGGTCCAGAGAGAGAGAGAGAGAGAGAGAGAGAGAGAGAGAAAGGCCATCACCAACCCCCTTCCCCCCCAAACACACCAGCAAAATAGGCAAGGAGAGAGAGATTTCCCTCCCCTTTGTATAGCCTTAGGACAGGGTCTTGCAACCTTTTCCCAGATTTGTTTACTCCTTGACTCTCTGCAATTTCCTTCCTGTACTGCCCTCTCAAGAAGGGATGTTTGTTTCTAGTTCCCCCAAGTTTCCTTACATCCTGCTCCCTACTGAGAGGGCTGTCTTCCTGTAAACAACCTCAGAAACCCACCCAAGATTACTAAATGGGTAAAGTTGATAATAAAGCTTCACCATCACAATTCAACCCTTGTCAACTTGACATCAAGCCATATCTACTTACATCATACTTAATTTCCAAATAAAGACATTAACATGATCATAATTCCGCCTAATATGATATAACTATCCGATATACAACAAGAAACACATAATTTCCCTCAAAACAAGCAAGGTCTCTTAACTGTGAGTTCTGTAAAATCAAAACAAGTTACAAACTTTTAACATACAATGGCATAGACCAAACATTTCCAACTGTTATGAGGAAAGATTGGGCCAATGCAAACTTAACAAACATTAGGCAAACTTCAAACATCTGCAGTTCAAGTCTGATATCATAACCAGTGACTGACAGTCTCCAGATTTTCCAATTCTGCCCCTCTAGCTTGGCTGAGTAGCTGGGGAAACCTTCCATCCTGAGCCAACAGTGCTCCATGATAGCCCTTGCACAGTCCTGGTACCTTCAAAATATCTTCAGGTCTCCATTGCAAAGCGCAGTCCATTTTCCAAAGGTCTCACTGGCATATCAGGGAGTTCATGTCCTGTTCATATATCATATCTCATCAGCAGCTCCTGGAACTGTGTGGACTTCATGATGCATTCCAGGCATGCAATTTTTGATTCCAAAAGCAATACCAATTATGCATGGCACAGCCATATTGTTAATTCAGAGATGAAATAATTCTTGAAGAGAATGTTGTTTCCTTTCAGCTGTCTCTGTGCAAAAGAGTTTACACAGGCTATCATTCAGCCCTTTCTGGATGGAAACACCTCAGACATCCTTTCCATTATTTCAATGTAAAGTAGTTGGGCCATCTTCTTTAGGAGTGCTAATGTGTTAACTATACAGCTTCAGTAACCTAAAGCCAGTCTCTGTGCTATTAAGTAAACTTGCTTGAGTTTTTTTCCAATCTTAAATTCTCAGTTCCATATAATTAGCCAAACACATTAGTCCATTACTTAAATTCAGCCTTGATGAAATTCTCTGGGCATGGGCAATAGAATGCATCCACTCCTTATTCTAGTAACACACTTCTAATAAGTTCTCTTAGAAAGTTCACAACCCAAATGCAATTCTCTCTGCACTTAGCATTTTCAAATTCTAACCAGAATAGTACATAAAACATGGCTTACTGCTCTGAATGGCATCTTCAGTTGCAAGTACCAAATTCATGTCCATTCCTCCCACACACAGTTCCAGAAAACTAAAATCCATATGGTCAGATTTATTTTAGCAATATTACTACACTCTCTGGTAGCAAAACTGCCATAGTCAGCCTCACACTGCTGGGACGAGCCTCCAAACCCATGCATAGTTATGGGAGGAAGGGATTTATTAAAGTTACAGATCCACAGGAATTTCCATAATCGTGAATGAGGCTGGCCTCCTTTCACAGCTCCAAACAGAAAGAGAAGCCATCACCAACACTGCCAGCAAACAGGGGCTTTGGAGGGGCGGGGCACCAGAGAGAGATTTCCTTCCCCCTTATATAGCCTTAGGGCAGGGTCTTGCAACTCTTTTCCAGACTTGTTTACTCCCGAGTCTCTGGAATTTCATTTCTGCACTGCCGTCCCCATAAGGGATGTTTGTTTCTAGATCTACTCAGCCTCCTTACATCCTTCCCCCTACTAAGAGGGCTGCCTTCCCGTAAACAATCTCAGAGAACCATCCAAGATTACTAACAGGTCAAGTTGACATCAAAATTATCACATTCAGTGACTGGTGTACCTATTTTCCGGTGAAGAGATATTTGGATGATTTAAGTTATTTTATCGCTATAAGCAGTGAACAGGTGATTGTGTGTATAAATCCTGACAATGTATGCAAATGTTTCTCTTTAGTGTGTACCTCATGGTGGAATCCCTGAGTGACAGGAGTACAAATCTCTATATTCCTTGTCAATTAGTGACGCGTTGTTTCCCACACTGAATTCGTGTTTTCAATGTAATCAATATTAAACTAACTAGTATCCTCTGAGAGCCTTGATGTTGATAATACATTTTTTGCTAATCTGACATAAAATATTTCACAGTAGTGTCAATGTAAATTCCTTATTCAATAATAAAGTTGAATTATTATAATTTTATTAATATATTTTTTCTGACTTCCCAATGCTATTTTTTCATGAAAGTTAATTTGTAATATTTTTTGGCATTTTTTAAAATTATGCTGAAGTTTAAATTTGTAGGTGCTCTTTGGGTCCTAATCTCTTATTAGAAGCATGTTTCAGTATCTTCTCTCAGTTTATAACTTGCCTTCTCCTTAATATATCTATGAATAAAAAGGCATATTTCCTTTTTTTTTCTGATGCTAGTGATAGGGATCAAAGAAGAACTTCTAATGTAACTGAAGGTACCAATCATCCTATTTTCACATTTCTACCTTAAACAGAATTTCTCATCCCACAATACTAAAGCTATTATCTGCTTCTTCTAAAAGCTTTAGGACTTTGCCTTTCTGATTCAAATGTTTACCTGGAGTTGAATTTTATGTATACTTGTTTATGATAACACATAACATATCATAGGTTGTTCAGCATGTAGAGACAGTTAAACCATTGATTTTCTTTTCCTTCTGTGCCACTGTTTGTGTCCCAAGTCAAACATCATGAAATCATCAATCATTACATAGTTTTCTGATCACCTATATTCATTCTGGTTGACACCTTGACAATGTTAAAAAACATTATTCTTGGACTATGTTATAAAATGGATGCAATTTGCTCTAAACGGTAGTAGTGATTCTCCCTTGCATAGGTTTGTTCTTCTAACCATGGGGTAGAGAAAAAGGCTTTACAAAATGAGCTAATTTCTAAAAATAACATTTTAAAAGAATGTTAATGCAATTCCCAAAGAGAATAAAAGAAAGTCAGTCATTCTAACATTTATAGAGAAACTTTCCCTGAAAAAGATTTTTTTTGACAAATCTGGTTTTTAATCCAAACTATTCATTTTTAATTAGGCAACATAGTATAATTTTAAATCAAGTCATTTTATGTGTGTGTTTTAAATTAGTGTAGAATTAAGCTAATGTAATTACAGTCATATTATTGAGAACATAAGCCAGCTTTTAATGAGTGAAGAAGCTCCATTGTATTTTGTTTACTTGGGGAAAAATATCTATGCTTATCCTTTTTCTGTATAATTTCTTATTCTGTCATTAACCTTTCCTCTTTAATTTACATGAATTTATCCCACCCATATTTTTAAGGACTCATTCTTTGTAAAGAAGTCTCTAACTATTTGAGCATAATTATCTCGGAATTTAGGGACTAAAAGAACCACAATATCCAAAAGAAACTATCAGAAAATCTACCTGAACCCCAAATATTTATATAATATTCATAGATATTTGTAAAGTGATAAGTTCCTCCTTACCTTCAAACTATTTTTTTAAATTTTAAGATAAAAGGAACCATTTGCAAACATGTAAAAAATTAGCTGAATGTTTTCTGAGAACAGGGATCATGTTTTATATTATTTGTATAATGGCTATAATTCCTTATCACAATGAGCTGTCCATAGTCCATACTGAGCAAATATTGTTTAACTGAGTAAAACTACTTGTTTGAATGTAGAGTGCAAATGTTAGATAGTCCAATGACCAGAGAAAGGAAAACTCATCCTGAATGAGGGACTTTAAAAAAAATTGTGGAAAGCTTAGAATTTAAACTGAGCCATAAATAATGGCTATAATTTAACATTACAGAACAATCCTACATTTCAAATTACTTGTTTGGCTAGTTTTCTATTAAGACTGTAGATACAGGTTCTCTAACTAACTTGTTTTCAGATTTCACCCCGAAATGTGATTATTTGTAACAACATATCAATGAAAAACATGGTCAATATGCTAATTTTATGTCTGGGGATATTCTTATGTTGTTTGTAAGAGCATTTAAAAATGCACTCAATTGAACTATATATCATTGAACAATGATTAGTATTCAAATTAAAATCAATAATGAATATAGATCTGAATTGTTCAGCAAGAAGACATCCCATACAATAAAGATACCAATTTTCAAGCCTTTGAATGTATAGAATAGTCCTATTTTGTAAAATAAAATGCTAAAATGACATAAAATAGGAACACTCATCTTAGTGTTCTTTTATGCTTTAGTGTTCTTTTATAAAGTCCTAAAATAAATGTTTATCACTGTGAAAGTGATTGACTTTTTTCAGTTGTAGAAAGGCTTTTAGTTATACTCTTGACATCCATGAATGTGAGACCATAGGACATAGGTCTTTCAGTGAACAATTCTCACTGAGTACCCAGCATGCCTAGGTGCCCCATACAGCCCGCTCTGTTTCTTAAGAGCCTTACACAGCAACAGCAACCTACATGGAGTGCCGGAATCTATTTCTCTCAAACTTGTCACTTGAGAGCAATACTTTTGTCCTCAGCTAAGTTTGTAAATCAAAACTGATAGATTTCTGTGTTCAGGTGGTATAATGTCTAGACTGTGAACATATTTACAGAAGCCTTTCTGAGTCAGACTTGATAATTAAAATAATTCAATTCTTTCTTTACCAAAAAGAACTAAAAACAACTCTAATGCATTTCAGGCCAGAGTAAAATATTAACTGAGTTTTTAGTTGACAATGAAAATTTATACATGTAACAATCAGCTTTTCTGTTACTGTGTCATTTTCTCCTGTGGAATGTATTTTATATTTTGAATTACTTGCTGTAATAATTATATATGTATTTATTGTTAACCCCCATAGGGTATTACTTGTCCTCTTGATAATGTAGGTGCTTTTATATAGTTAATTCACCATTAGCAACTGATTGTAATGGTTTTCTAATGTTCTACAGCTATTTACAATCATTTCATGTAATCTTTGGATCACTTATAAGGCCATGTTAGCTCAACTTTATAAGAGAAATGTAATACCTTTAGATGAACTGCGTTACTCAAAGCCATGTCACTAAGAAGTAGGAGGGGCTTCCTGCCTATGTCCTAAATGTCAAGCCTCAAGCTTTTTCAGCTGTAGCAAGCTATCCGTGGCTTAAGTTAAAAATCGGAAAGTGTTTCTGATTATGAAAGAATCAACACAGCTCCTTATTACTGTCCCCTGAGCATATGTTCTTCAGTTTCTTCTGGCAAGGTTTCTTCAAGGACACTTCTGACTAAACCTGCTTGTCCTGCAGCTCCATTTTCTCAGCCAGTAATCTTGACATTGAGCAAGCCTATTGCCACTGGTTTCCAAACATTTACATGTAGAGGTTAAATACAGTAAAGCAGCAACTGCAGTGGTGGACCTCAATAGAATTTAGTTGGTTATCCAAAGATATAGGCTAACATTTCATCAGCAACTATCGTGAATGTGGATTCGTCATTAGTAATATACAGCTGATCCGCTCACCACTAAAGAAAATGCATGTGATTATACAGTACATTAATCATAGTGAAATTTGTGGGAACCAGAAAAAAATGTAAATTGTGATAGGCCATTTAGGAGTACCTAAGAAACCTGCTGTGTCTCGGCATAAAAATGGTTACAACAGAGAATATGATATTTTATTTACAAGACTTTATTACGGCCCTTTTTATTTAGCCTTGAATATCCTTCAGCTCAGAAGAGATATAGACAAATCCTACTCACCCTCTATGACTCAGGGAACTGAGAGGAAAAGGGGCGGAAAGAATATAAGAGCCATGGTGAGGAGAAGATCCAGAGACATAGCCCCCCTCAACAACAACATACAAGGGGGAAGGGAAAAAAAAACTGGCTACCTCTGGTGCAGTTCATAACCCCTCACCTATGGACAGATCCAGTATGCACACTGAGGAAGGACCCCAGTGGGTAGGGGGCAGAGATGAGGGAAAGGGGGACACATTCACAGATTTGCTCATACAATGTATAAGCTTATTCATAATAAAGATATTTAAAAAATAAAAAAAACCTTATGAAAATGATTTACTCAATTAAAAAAATAAAGTTTCCTCTTTTATCTTACATTTAACACCATAGAAAAACAGATATTTTTAAATTATCACAAAGCAGGATTCTGATAATTTTACTTATGTGACTCTTTTTTCAACTCTATAATTAAATAGAAATCTGAAACTATCTTATTTGTTCCTCTGTAGGCTTGACCCTTCACAGCCTGTGACACCGCAAGAGCATGTCTCCTCTGAAAACTTCTCTTTAGAAACCCTGAGAAACAGCAGTCCAGAAGCTCTCTTTGATGATGTCTGAATGTGAATCCTGCCACTTCCACTAGACCTTGTTTTCTACTCTTTTTCGTTAAAATGAAAAATCAGGAAACCATCTCAGCAGCAGCATCACTCTACCTAACAACTTAGTTACATGCACAATGAGTTGGATGCTAAGTGTAAATGGATATCACACATATGTGAGCATCAGATTTGATTACAATAGTACATTAATCAAAACTGGTCAGTCACCTTTTCTATTGTCACAGAAAATCTGGCCTTTGGTATTCATTTCCACATGTGGAATTGAATTAAATTGCAATTACCTACTGAGGAAGACTTTGAAAATAGGGCCAAACACATCTTTTTCAAGTCTCTCCAATTCTTTTTGAATAATCGTATTCTGCACAGTATGTTTGGGCATTTTAATTTGTTAGGTGAGATGACATGTATGAAATATATCTTTAGTTTGTAAACTAAAATGTGAAAATTTGCTCTATAATAAAAGTTCTCAGACAATGAGAATTTTGTGTTCTTATAAAGAAAAAGGTTGTTTGCTGAACTTTTTAGTAACTTGTCTTTAAAAGGTGCTTGCAAATGTAAATGAAACGCCATTTTGTGTCAAAAGCAAAAAGAAATCATTGATACTTATGCTAAGGCCCTTCATGAAGACAAAGACCTTGCCATTTTGGTAGGTATTGTACCTGGTAAATTATTTTAGCAATCATTATTACTACTTCCTAATCTCTCATTCTGTCTTCATTGCCCCAAGCCTATCCAAAGCTAACTGGGATCACCATGTTGCCATATCGTGTGACTGCTCCATTCTCAGTCCTCAGCAAGCATTTCTTCCATTTGACTTTTGCAGTAGTACATGTTCTGGGTCACCCTTCTTCCTAGTTACCCTGGTCTTGCGATTCATAGCTGGTTCCTTGTCTTTTGCCCCACAGTTAAGTGTAGGATTATGTAGGCCCCATCTCGAATATCTTCCTTACAACATGCCATCACCATCTACAAGTTTGTAATCTCAACATTAACAGCTCTTTCCATATGCAAATTTAGATAGAAATACTGATATCTATGCTCACTTATACTTACAGGTATACATATTCATTAGTTTGACATAAAATACATATGAGTACATTTATCTGCTGTAGCTTGGTTGGATGTAGCACACATGAAGCAGAGATTTGATGCATCCCAATTGTCACTGCTTTCCTAGTATTCCCATCCTGGAAATTTCACTACCATTTTGTAATGGGGAAGTTTTGGCACAGCCACATCTGGGTTTTTTACCACTGCATTTTCCTACCAAGTTCATGTCCTCTAATGCAAAAGAATTATACACAGGGATAGAAATATGTCTTATCACACATTTATTCTAGATTAATTAGTTAAGGGAAGGGGGAATTGGATAGGAAAGCCGCCCAGTCACCTCGTGGTCTGTGAGGTTCATAAAACATCACCACAGTACATAAAATCACCCAAAAGTGGAGAAAACAAAGAAATAGCACACATGTTAAAGAGGAATTCCTTTCTCCGCCCCCTTCTCTGATCCTAGTACAGAACTCAGAGGGGGGAGGGCCCCCAAGTTTAAGTCAGGGATTTTAAAGAGTGGCAAAGCTCTGGCCTGAGAGTGTCACCAATAGCATGACATGAGGTCACCATCTGAGGCCATGCCCTTTCTACCTGTGGGAGGGGTCTTTCTCCTAATCCCTCTCAATTTAAGCAGTTGCTTCAAGCTAAAACCCTTCCTTTGTGCTTTTCTCTCCATAGATCTTTTTATTTTTACCTCCAAAATATAACTTGTCTTTATCTTTTTTTTTTTACAACTGCATCTCTCTGCTTACTTTCCTCTTTCCTCTCAATCCATCCAAACCAATTTTTAAAATCTTAGATAAGATTGTTTCCCTGCCTAGACAGAACCTCCAGTCAATTTGATGCCTACTGATTATTATCTCCACCTTTACAGTGGTCTGAAAGTCTCATTATCTGCTTCCCTAGTCAGAATTCCCGAGCCCGTCTCTTCATTCATTTGCCCCTTACTATCCTTCCAGTAGGCCAGGTCTCACAAGCATTATATTCTGACCCCTCAGAATGCTTTTGTGAAGTGGATGTTTATTATTAGATTTCAAATCCAAAACCCAATTTTAGGGGTGTTTTTCCCAAAATACTTTTTTTTTAAACTGTGGACTTCTTATTCAATTTTTGTCAGAATATTTTTTCACTGTGCATATAACTGTCTGGATATCAGTCATTTATCTATCTACCCTCTAGCTTCATATCTCTCAACCATTGTGGCAGAAAGTTGCCATATAATTTATCTCCATAGCTACAATCCCAAGATAAGAACTAGCTTCACAGAAATGTAAATGGTGAATGAGTGAATGAACGCATGTCTAGCACATACCAGGCACTCAAGGTTTGTTTTGTTTTTTTTTAAGTAGCTGAACTGTTTTGAAAAGAATTAAACTCATTTTAAGATTGAAATCTGGATGTATTATTTGTTACAAAAAGTAATTATCCAGGACTGGATGGAGAGATGGCTCATTGAATAAGGCACTTGCCTGCAAAGCGTAACAACTTGAATTTGATTCCCCAGTACCCACATAAAGCCAGATGCACAAAGTGGCACATGTGTCTGGAGTTCATTTGCAGTGGCTGGTAGCTCTGATATCCCCATTCTCTCTGTCTCTCTTTTACTCATTTTCTCTAATAAATACATAAATAAATTTTAAAAATAATTATCCAGAAATGTTGAGTACTGTTTACTGTTTTTGATTAATTATAAATAATATATGTATATATATATGTGTGTGTTTATAGAGATAATGGGAAAATTACATGTTATTTGTACAAGGAGTAGGATTTAATTAAGCAAGTGTGATAGTTCATGCCTATAATTCCAAGATTTAAAGACCCATGTAGGAGGATTACAGTAAATTCAAGGTCAGCCTGGGATATCAGGGTCACACCATATTTATAAAAACACAATTTTTGTAAAGAAAAATTTTACCACATTATAATTTATTTGATGAATTACCCTTAAGAAAAGTTTGTATGTTGATAAATAGAATATATGTTAATATATAATTATAAAACTTAAACTTCTCTTGAGTCACACTGGAAATTCACTGCAATATTTAACTTTCTGTAATCCAAGATCTATGTAACTTAGGTCTGAAAATGATTTACACATGAAATATATCACAGATAACTTAAAAGTGGCATGTGCATATGGTGTTTGCAATTGCAAGAGACCCTGGCGTGCACACACACACACAATAAATATTTTTAAATGCAGATGATAACACCATCTATCTTACTATAAAGAGATTCCCATGAGGAATGAGTGGGATGAAGTAGTGAAAAGTCCACTGTGAAGGGATTACGATAAAAGTACAATTTTATTATGAGCATCTTATTCAATGTGTCCGTAAGTAAATTAAATCAATTCAACACCTGCAATAAAAAGGTGTGTGTGTGTGTGTGTGTGTGTGTGTGTGATATGCATGATCAAAGAGAAGACTCTTAGTGAGACAGAAAGTATTTTCTAAGTAGTCATAACAGTGAAGTGCATAAAGTTCATCACATTTAAAACATTTTGGATTTTTACTTTATCTTTGTAGGGCAGTGGGTATTTTCATGATCGCTGGGCTGTTGGTTTGATTCAGAAGTGGGAAGTGTAGGAAGCCTGTCATCGTGGGCTTCTTATTAATATATTGTGGTGCAGTTGAAGACACGGCTCTCCCTCTCTTGCCTGCCCTGTGGGGACAGAACTCTCTAGATTGGATCCTGTCATTCCATCCTCAGGTGTCTATACTCAGACTGTTATAATATCACTGAAGTGTAAGTAAGGTATTTGCATGGATTTCTAAAGCAGCATAGCTTTTGGAACATCGCTCCTCTAAGGTGATCCCATTTCTAAAGGGTTAGCAGCTTAAACTTCACCACTGTGGGTCTGCAAGCAGAAGATGCAGTCCAGGCTTCATTGGGAAAGTTCACAAAAGAACAAGTTGTTATTCAGGAAAAGGTGTCTTTATTATGTTGTTTTAAAAGGTCAGAAAAGTACTTTAGGAAAGTTTTCCTTCATGGCCTATAACTCAGATTTACAAAATACAAGACTGTTTTTGAGCCAAGTAACTCTTTATTGGGTGTTGAATCAACAAATGTTTACTAAGGAGCAGTTATACACAAAACACAGAACTGGGCCATGTGCAGAAAGAAAGGATAAATACATCTACTCAACAAATATTTGTGCTGGCCTCTCTTTAGACCCTAGTTGTGATGATGAGTGAGAAAGATAAGTGCCCTCATGCCATAGAGCTCACATCCTAGTAAGGAAATCCGATAACTCTGTCAAGGCATATACTATAAACTTGCAAACCCTATGTACAGAGCTGCTGTATGAGAAATGGTAGTGCTAGGGACAAAGAGAAACAAAAATTAAAAGTTACAAGAAAGGAGTCATAGTAAAAGAAAATTCCAATTAGGCAGTGAAATAAATTTGGAGAGGCTGGAGGGTGAGCTGAGAATGGGGCTGTCTGCCTAGGATCTCAGGAGCACAGGTGTCACAGCGGGAGTGGGGCAGGCCTGGGGTCAGTGCCTGTGGATGTGGATGAGTTATGGTTCTCATTGTCACGTGAGATACCGGACAAAAGCAGCTTAAGGAGGAAAGGGTTTGTTCTGGCTCAGTGTGAGAACACAGTCCACCCTGCTGGGGCAGGGGGAATGCTGGTGCTCAGCTAGCTCACTCCTCTCTATTCAGTTTGGAATCCCAGGTGAGAGAACAGCCGTACCCACAGACAGATGGGTCTTCCCACCTCTTTCCTGCTTACATAAAATTCAACATTAATTTGTTGTTCTTACCTTGACTGTTTCATCTTTGTAGAGTATTTTTTAATCCTAAACTCTCATCTCACAATCTCACAGGTGATACCCTTCTAACATCAGTTTTGCTTTTGGCTCTGCAGGAAAGAATCAGAGCCTGTGTCCACCTTGATATTGGATATATAAATAAGGACATGGACCTTGGCTTTGGTGCATGGAATATATATTAGTCTGGAACTCATCCTGAAGGTATGTCTGAAACCATGGCTTGGGGATATGTTGCTAGGGATCAAGGATATGAAGCCGAAGCACAAAACTGGAAAGTGGGAGGAGCCACCACGTGGATGCCATATGCTCCAGCTACCAGAATCTTCTGGGAAACCTTCAGATTTTTTAATAATAACCATGCATGTGTTGGCAAAAAAGCACCTATCCATTAATAGACTATTAGCTCTTGTCTGTCAGTCAAGGATGGCTTGGACACCTTCCTCCTGCATACCCCACGTTGCTCATTTGTGAACACACAGAACATTCCTGCAGGTGACCATACTTACTGTAACCACAAGACATCCGTAGTACAGAAAATACAAGAATCACAAGTGCCAACTGCACCTGACTGAAGTAAGGCAAAGCTTACTTTTGCCAACTGCCACAGAAGTGACCAGCAGGGAAGTAGGACTGAGAGAAGGAGGAACTGGAGCAAGGGGTTTCCAACATAGTGCCGATACTTTACTCTGCCTGACTCTGCCTCACTGCCCCATATTAGACAAAACAGGAAAAAAATGTCCTGGATAACTGAGTCTGTGGCCTCAAGCCTGGGTTTGCTAAAGGTGCTGAATTTTTTCTTTTACAAAAAATTATTGAGAACTTTTCTTATGAACAGATTGCATCCTGGTCATTTTCCCATTGGGTTTGATGAAGTCAATATCTAGCAGAGAAAGGTAACTGAGAGAGAGAGGCACAATCTTGCACAGAGACACAGAGTTCCACAGGAACTGGCAGGAAAAGGAGCCTAGGCCTGGTGTGCCCTTGACCGTTGTGATTTCAGTGTCTTAGAGAACCACTACCTCTTTCTGTCTTTGAGGTTTTATTAGTTGAATGATTGTTGAGAGCAGGAATAAAGTAAACTAAGAAAAATAGAATACAATCTTCAGACAGAATTCCAATTTTCATTGTCTTTGGTTAGCAAGTTTTTTAATAGTTATTGCTAGCATTCAAAGGACATTTCAGAAGAGCTTTAACCTAGATTGACATAGACTGATTTTTGAATAGCATAGCAAATAAATTCACTTTTATGGTAAAAATTTATGTCATGTTCATAATTTTATATTTATAAAAATGATATGTGACTAAGGAATTACCTATATTAGATGTATTTTCTAATCACTATAAATCGTTATGGCAGTATAATTTTTATAAGTAAAAATGTTTTAAAAATGAGCCATCAAAGTTGACCACATTAGTAGAAAATTATATGTATTAATCCTTAAAAAGATTATGAAAGAATATAATTTTATTTAATCTCATCCACTAGTCATGTGTCAGTCTCTTCTCTCTGTCTCTCTCTGTCTCTCTCTCTATATATATATATATGTGTGTGTGTGTGTGTTCATATGTGACTGAAAACATTAGGAGCGTTCTAGTCACTCTAATGGGATAAGATGGTGGCATTGATGATGAGACAGGTATGCCTAATGGTCATGCTTTGTAATTATGCATTGCAAATATTTAGAGAATTTGAACAAGTGAAATTTTCCAAAACTTCATACTGAATAATTAGAAACAATCTTGCTTCACTTCCTTAAAAGAGATATATTTTGCTGAGGAACTAAGCATATATTTGAGTAACTAAATTACTATAGGGAATTAACTTTTAAGTCATTATTTATTCTTCACTGGTCCAATTGCTGGCCTGCCTTGGCCTGTAAGTGTGGATGAGCTAATCACAGACTTGAGTCTAGGAGTAGAGAGTCTTTGCATGGTTCCACTTTTATCTTTAGCAGAATCCTGTGTTTACCAGGAGGACAAAACTCGGGGAAATCAGAACTAAGCCAGATCTACAAGATAGTCCTTCCTATGTCCACTGTCCAAATACCTTCAGAGGAGCTGGACTACCTTCTGGTACTCCTGATGTCTGGTAAGCATGAAAGTAAATGTTCCTGTAGGAAGCCACTGAGATTTAGGGTAGTTTATATTTTCACAACATATGATGATCTTACAGAATAACAGAGAATCTTTAGGACCACACCTTCTACCTGGCTGGTGACAAACAAGATAGGAACTAGGAATGCAAAATAAAATAGATCAAACCGGACTTCTACACACTTGGAGCAGCTCATTTCTCATCCATGATGCTGGAATTAATATGATACACAAATCTAGTATAGAGGTTATACAAAAACCAAGTGTGTATGAAGCTCTTCTTATCACTGATATTATATTTATATTTCAGTATAAAATCAGCATGAGACATCCAACAGAGGTATGCAGAGCCAGATTATTTTCTTTCCAATTTATTAGATAAAGCTCCTATCCTTTCTCTCCAAAAACAAAAATCTTATGCTGTTCTAAATAGTTTCATGGATTGTTGTAGAACTTATATTCATACTTGTTCTATTATTTCCTATTTTTACTGTACTTTGAGTCTCATCCATGTTTTCTCAACAAGGATTTTTTTCTTTCTCACCCATATTCCAGTGTATCCATGAACTTATTTCCTTTTCCTGGATTTCAAAACACTCAAACCCCTCTATATAAGAAAATACATTGAAATACATTTTCTATATAAGAAAATACATTGAAGGTATATGTTAGAGACAGACCTTTTAGCTCAATGAAAACAAGAAATTTCTATTATTTTATCACAAATAATATATGTCATTTCTACTAATCGAATTTCCCATGAGTAACAGCTCTAAGGAAGCTTGCCCTACTGTGCTGTTTGGATTTTTCTGTCCTCTCTCTGCTTTCTGCCCATCCAAGTTCCTTTTCACTATAGATCTACTTAACCAGCACATTCTTTTCCTCAGCCCTGGTTTTTATTAGGTAACCATATACCATGTGTTGTGTAACATTTCTGTAGGCCTGAATATTACAGCAATATTTTTTACTCCTTACCTCGCATGCAATCTCATATTAAAGATACCATAACTTCCAGGCCTTCACACTGGGCCCAAATGAAACCTATGAGAAAGTGATGAGACAAATAGGAGACCAATCGCCATAGCAAGTCTGATAACCCATGGAAAGGTCAATGGAGACAGACACCAGCGATACACATCACAACCCAGGGCATAGATTCAGAGATACTTAAGATCTCAACAATAAAGCAGACTTAAAACTCACCCACTATGACTCAGGGAACTGAGTGGAAGAGGGGGCGGAAAGATTGTAAGAGCCATGGTGGGGGAGAATATCCAGAGACATCGCCCTCTTCAGCAACAATATACAAAAGGGGAAGAAAAGGAAAGAAAGAAAGAAAAACTGGCTAATTCTGGTGCAGTTCATAATGCCCTAACCTATGGACAGATCCAGTATGAGCACTGAGGAAGTTCCCCAGTGGGTAGGGGAAAGAGAGGAGGGAAACAAGGACACATTCACAAGATTTGCTCATACAATATATATATATAATTATTCATAATAAAGATATTAAAAATAAAAAAATTAAAGATACATATATGTGTGTGTAAAAAAAAGGCCTAACTGAAGGTATCGATTTTTTTAAAGAAGTAATATGACTACTAGGAGGATTTTCTATTAAAGCATGAGAAGTGAAGAATCCCGGAAGAAAATCCTGCCTTCTCTAAAGTGCAAGAAAAAAGAAAACTGCCTTAGCATTTTAAATATGATCAGATAGTCACTTACTGACTGATTTGATGGTATTTTTTCCCTAAATGTAAAACTGCAATTCTTCTATATTGGCCATAAGTGGTTGGCTTTCCATAAAACTTGGAAATTCAGGCATAGCTTCATTGGATATGATACAGATTTTCATGACTTATAATTCATCATCCAAAGACTTATATGTTTACTAAGAATTTCATATTCTGCAAGAGTTATGACATAGGTGATAAAGAATTGTGTTTTCTTGAGAATACCAAATAAAAGTTTGCTATTTCTAAAAAGCATTTCTCCATTTGCTTGTTCCATCCCAGCCCTGGAGATTGTAGATGGTTTTCACTCAGATAGTGTGAACTAAAAGTCTGGTACTGGTATTCTTATTTTTTTCAGGAATTTGAACTTTGTACTACATCTAAGAATGTAGGGCCATTACCTTATACAAAATCCTCAACTGTAGTTCAAACATGAGTCCTAATTACAATAGCTGTGTGTCTGCTCATTCATCACACATTTATTGAACACTTTGTTCTAAGCATTCAACAAGCAGAAGGGGAGAAGATGGGCAAGGAGGGTAATGGAGATTAAATCTGGGTGAAATTCAATTGTCCATGTATATCACATATGAATTTAAATGTTGAACACAACACATTATTTTGTACACTAATTGAACATAACAAACGAAGACACCACCTCTGTGTTTCCAGATGTTTGCTCCAGAATAAAAAGGAAGCAGCCATGTATACATGATGCATTCTGAAACATGCCCATGACATTGAAGGAGCATCAGGTGCCTCTTACATCCTTTTCCTTGGACTGTTTCTTAGAACTCACTGTGTAACAAGGTTGGCCACATAGGGATTATCCTGCCTCTGTCTCCTCAGTGCTGGGATTCCAGTCAGGTGCCAGCATGTGCAGCCAGCTGCTCTTGTTTCTATGAGAGAGTTCAGAGAAAAAAAATGGAGCCACAGAAAACCCAAGAAGGAGAATGACGAAATCTGATCTGAACTTCAGGAAACACTCAATATTTTCATTGGCTGAGGAGCCATCAGACAGGCCACAGGCACAGAGGAATGTGTGTGGCAAGGTGGAACCATAGGTACTGATAAGGTAATACATAGGCTGTCCACTAAGAAACTTTAGACATTAGCCTGAATGAATGGCCAGAGAAGGTTTGTAAGGAGCATAGATGGCAAACGGATTTGATCTGAGTTGTAACTGAGAATTTTGATGGTAATTTCAAGACAGGAACAGTCATATGCACTCAACGGTCTCCCAAATCTCTGCAGGCTGTGTGATGTCCTACTGCTATTTCTAGCATGTGTGGAACATCACCAAACTACTCCATACCAAGAATCATTCCCAAATTAATTTTTTCCAACACCATTGAGAAATGCTCAAACTTCACTTCATACCAAGAAGTTTTCACAGATTAAATATTTCCAACAATCTGGAAGCCAAAAGCCCACTGCAGAATGATGCCACTTAACCCACCCCCAGGAAAGGAAGTCTCTGTCTAGTACTTGGGTTGGTGACTCTCGGGGAATTGTTAGCCTGTTGTGGAATGAACTTCCTTCTCTGATCATTCCCAACCTTGCTCTGACATCTTCATTTCCTACGCCTTTGGAATGATTGCTTTTGCTATGCATCCTAGTTCCCTTCCGGACCGCCCTGTGGAGACTATAGGTGCCAACTGTGATGTCGGAGGCAGTATTCAAATTTCTTCCTTAAGTCACTTGGTGACCCAATCCTTATAAAGTACATGGGAAGAAGAGAAGCTCAATGCATGGTGCCATTCAAGCATCTTAAAAAACATAAAGCGTGGTGAAAAAAAAAACAGATATTGTCAACTAACATTTTTATTTGCTGGGATTTTGATCCAAGGTCAATTAAGAGCTTTTAGGGTATCCTTTCACTACATGAAAAAAAGTGGCAGAAATGGCACATTTTAAAATATCTTATTTTCAAATTTCAATAGAAAACACGAGATACTTGTCATTGTTCTTTGCACAGATAACACCCATATCAACCACTGTTTCTCCAGAGATTTCAATGGGCAAGTTTGGGAGAAGCCACTTCCACCTTGCTAAAGCTTTGGTAGGAAGAGAATGGTAAGAATACAAGAAACCTCTCAGGAAAGTAATTGTTTCTGTCACTTCTCTTCATCTCCTTTTCCAGGAAACATTTGCAACCAAGTCCTCTATAACATGGCTGAAAAGCATAATAGAATCATTGAGAATGTCTCAAAGCAACTACCAACATCCCAGGAGCCCAGACACAGGTGCTTATGCCACCCCTCAGAGTCATCCATCAGGCCTGCTGCTAACAGACCAACTCCAACAGCCTCACCTTATAAAGAAATGTGAGGTTTAGCCCTTATTTTATTCCACTTAATTAAAGAACAGCTGAAAATACTGTCTTGCATTTTCGACACATGGTTCCAATTAGTGCGGCAGAACAGGCCCCTGACTTTGATAAAAGCACTGACGTGCACCTTTTGGTGCCTGTACAATGTACTCTTTCATTTTACAAGGTGACCAAAGTGCAGTTTTAAATATCTTTCTTAAATGTTAACAAAAACCCAGGGGTACAAGCTTAGAGAAAGGTGAAGAGAAATGAACACAATTTTGTTTGAATGGCCTGCAATAGTCTTTGAGAAGCTCATGAGCACAAGGGAGCTTATGTGGTCAAAATCTATCCTGGGCATTTGCAAGTTTGTGTGAAAAAAACATTAAGGCTCCTGAGAGCTGTGCTCCGAGGCCATTAGGTGGGAGCTCTGTTACCTCAGGAAATGCCACTTACTGTACAGTGAATTTGCTTAATGTGACCACTCTACTCAAAAAGCAATAGAAATTCCCACTCAAATAAATTGTTTCAGACCCTGTTGGAAGCTGATGGGACATTACCCTTCAGGGAGTCTCTTTCAGTAACTTCTGGAAGTCCATAGGTTTTTAAGTAGTGAGGTTAAAATGGGTGTCCCAGAATCTTGGAATTAGACATAGAAATGTTTGATTTCGGTTATCATAATTCCACTTGCTGTGAAAATGTAGCGAGCTTACTAGAGTAAAGAGTAAGATAAAACGTTTTATGATTCCAGTGGATGTTACGGTTCCATGCAGTTCTAGGAAGTCGGCTCCAAGTCTGGGGAAAGCAGGATGTCTTCTGGATCAGAAGGGTGAGATGCTGACTCTGTGGAGAGGCCCCGCAACCTCTCTGCATCTGAGTTTTTGCTTTTCTCTTGGAAAGACTATTCTCTTTTTATACTAAGAGTCAAACAGAGAAATGTGCCTGCCCACCAAGAGCAACAATAGCTGCAAATAACCTGAGGAGCGTAAAAAAGGAGTCAATATATTCTTTATTACCAATTTCAACCTGAGAAAGAAATTATTCAAATGGGTCTTTGTAATGGCTTCAGTGTGTGAAAACAGTTGCTGGGTGGGTTTTCTCTCCAAGCTCTGACAACTGTAATTTTCCTCTTTCCTAGGAGGGTCCTGAAGACTTGTCCTTCTTCAATCCCTTTTCTTCACCTTCCCCTTGCCCACTCTACCAACCATCCGTGATGTACCTTCAAGGGACAACTTGAGAACACCATCTTCCCGGCTCTCTTAGCCTCACATGTGGACTGTTGCAAGAAGCATGTTCACGTGTGTTAGAACACAGACACACACATACCCCAATGGGCTTCCTCTAAAGAGCCTCCCCTCCGAGATTCTAGATTCCAGGCAACAACAACAACAACAACAACAACACCAAACCCTTCTTTTATTCAAAACTCTTGTTTCTGGAACTTCTCCCTGACTCACTCTCTCTCTCTCTCTCTCTCTCTCTCTCTCTCTCTCTCTCTCTCTCTCTCTCTCTCTCTCTCTCTCTCTCTCTC
>PVHP010009378.1:0-29718 GCA_004024765.1 Zapus hudsonius | reverse complement strand
AAAACTTAGTTGTGGTTGACCCTTAGAAAATGTCTTTCCCTGAACTCTACGTGTGTCAGGCCTAAAGTGCAGCCAATGATTCCAGGTGGTTTGAGGATTGAGTGAGATAACTTTAAACAGTGCCTTTCCTTGTGTCTGGCGCACAGGGAGGGTGGTTACTGTTAACCTGATGCCTCTTTCATCTGGGCTCAAAGCTGTCCTAGGGGAAGGATGGACAGTGGAATGCCTGCTGCTAGTGACTAACCACATCCCTGAGGGGTACAGAACAATCACTTTTTTGTAAGCTGAATTAAATCCCTCCCTGGTGTGACTAACAATGACTAACAGAGAAGGGAGTTGGCCACCCTCTTGCAGAGCACTATGGGGAAGTTGACCATGTTCTGCTCACAGAAATTTGGGTCATGGATAACCTGGTTCATGACCTAAAAGAAATTTACTCATTTGAAATATGCTTAAAACAATTTTCTGGAAATTCCTTGCAGACTTCTGAAAGTAAAATGCATTTCTTTCATAGTGTGGTGATAGCCTTTTGATAAGGTAGGCTGTGTTCATCTAGAAAATCTTAGCATGGATTCACAACCCCCTACCCCATGGACTGATGCAGACTGCCCACGGAGGAGGATATTCAACTGACCGGGGACAGGGAAGAGGGAAATAGGGGAACTGGAGACATCAACATATTATTCCCTTATTAAGTGCATCTAATTATCAATAATAAAAAAAGAAAAAAAGAGAAAATCTTAGCATGGGAAAATATGTAGAACCTGATAGATAATAGGTCATGGGGAATGTAAGCTAGAAACCTCATGTTGAGAACAGAAGAAAATAGTCCCCCTTAGCCACCTTATTGGAAGTATTTCTACTTTTGCCCCTCTAACAGCATGATAATATTTCAATGAAAGGTTAGCAATGGCATTTTCATTCAACACATATGTAATAATAGCTATAACTTCTCAGAAGTGGCTGAAATACAGTTCCTCATTTTTATGCTCTAGTCAACCTATTGCTCCATACAGGATTCCAAAAGCAGTGATCTTGCAGAAATGTGACTTCCACTACAAATGGCGTGCATGTATCATTGAAACACAGCAGAAAGATAAAATGGTCATATTTTCTCTTTTGTTACATTTATCTGTCTTCATTTACTTATTTTCTGACTCTATATCCAACCATCTTGCCCAGCCCTACCAGGATTTTGAGAAAAAGTTAGAACAACTAATTTTAGTGGCAGCTATTTCTGGGCTAGTTGGACTTTCCCTGGCCCCTCTAGTGACTGTCACCCCTTCTAGAATGTTGTGGAGAACACAGAGAAGTGATGGTGCATCTGACACCCTATGTATTACTTTGTTATTGATTGATTTCATGTATGATTTATTTATTTATTCCTTCTTTCTCTTGAGGATGGTGGAGGTTGATCCCAGTAGTACACACATGTAAGCAAGTTCTCTGCCTCTGAGGTTATACCTGCAGATATAGGTGTGTGCTTTTTGCAGCAGATTCCTTGATAGCACACTTTAAAGAGACAAGAATTTTGAGCTGTGCTTTCTGTCTGTTGAGGGAAGTGTCTTCCTAGGTTTGCCCCAGAACCTTATGATTCTCATTCTCTGCATCTTGCATTGTGGGTCACTCCAGCATGCATTCTGATAAGGTTCCTGGGGACACATAAATCCTCATTGAATTGTATCCTTATTAATTTTCCTGTTTCTGAAACTCAGAGAAGAACCAGAACTTTTCAGAATGTCTACTTCCCTGTCCATGTATGCCTGTGCATTTGGACAATCCCAGTAAGCTCTGGCTGAATTCACAGTACCTCTTCCATTATTAGGTACATTATGGTGTTCCTACTTCAGTGCCTTTTGAGCTGGTGAGCAGCACTAACATACTTGATGGCCCAAGCCTCACTATGCTTGTTCTTTTTGATGACTCTCTGCCACCAGCATTGTCCCTGCTTCTTGCCTCTAATCTTCAATATATATATTTCTTCCTGAATCACAGCAAATTCATGTAATCTCCTCCCTCTATTCATTTTCACCTCTCATTTCCTTTTCTACATCAGACATTTCCCTGCCTATGCTTTTTAATGGCTCTCCCACTGTCTTCATTAAATAACTGGAATATAAGGCTTGCCATGATATGCTGTCTCACTGTAGTGACATTTTCTATTTTCTCCTTTTTCATATTATCCCAAATCACCCTACATGGGAGTGGGTCTCTAACTCCAGGCTCTCGGAGCCATTGTTACAGCCGCTTTTCTATGTTAAGTGCCTTTTTTACTACAATTTCTGCCTCCCTGGCCAATACCTATTAATCCAACCAATCTCTCTGATGAAGTGCTACTTTCCTGAGAAAGTATTTTTTTTTAATCAGGAAAGCACAGAGAGTTATGAAGTAAGCAATTATATACTCATTCTCTTTTCCCTATAGCTTAAGGAATAAAGATTTATTAAGCACAATTGAAGAGCTGGTAGATCTTGCATTAAAAGCATTTTTCTCCCCAATTTATAAATCTCTATTCAAAGAGCAACTCATTTTTACCATGAAAATGTTTCCATTGTGGAAAGTCATAACCAAGAGGTTGAAGTTCATAGAGAAAACATTTTCAGTAAACATAGCAGAATGTAGTTTCAAGAAAGATGTATAAAGACTGTAGGATGAAAGCAATGGAAGACAAGCAGATGTGCCCCTGGCCCTCCTCATGGTCATCAATCATAGGCTCTCCTGCTCTGTGGCTCTCACTCAACCTGTTGGTCTTGGACCTCGGAGGTTAGCAGAATTTATTGTGAGTGGTCTGCAAATCCATATGCACATTCAGCACGGAGAGACTAAATAAATAACATGTCATGCACACACTACTATTTTTCAAATGTCTATAGATGAGGTGATGAGTAAAATACAGTTTCACTTTTACCAGTGAAACAGCAGTGTTTAGTCCTTAAGTATCTTTTCAGTCTGAAGACAGTGAAAGCATAATTTCCAGGATGCCACATCTTTGGAGTAAGAAATGGTTGGCTTCTTACAATTGTCATTTGCCACAACATCTCTAGGAAGCCACTGGATACACTTGGAATGGAAAGCAAAATGCTTTGCAGAATTTAAAAATAAGTTTGCATTATTTTAAAAGTCTGTTTTTTTTTTTCATTTTAAAATATAATATGCACAAGGAAAAGCCTGTTTCATTCAGTCATTGTCTCTGCAGAATGCTTTTGTGCTCAGCCAGTTTCAGTCTGTGCCACGCACAGCACCGTCAGACGCTGGAAAATGAAGCACAGCAGCCAAGGGCAGCTGCCGAGTCTGCGTGGACTTTTCTCTTCCTCTCAGCAACACTGAGCGCTGTTGCCAAGGTAGAAAATGGAGACAAACTCGTGCCTTCATTTAACTCGCTTTCTCTCTGAATGGAGCATCCTTGTGCTTTATTTATTTTGCCTATGTCACAGTGTCACAGGACCCTCTTCGAAGAGGTTAGAGATTACATTTTGAGATGCTGGCAGGGGTCGAGGTGTATTACTCAACCTGAGCCAGACGTCACTGGCTATCGTCATCAAAGCCAGTGGGTGGAAACCTCGCTGTTCCTTTCTATTTGTGAGATAATCTTGGCCCTCCTTTTCCCTCCAGGATATTGCTGCCAAGATGAAGGAATCTCATACCTACCTCATTCATGATGACCTCTGAAAGAGGAGATGCAAATGTTTCTTCCTGCTAACTGAAAACATTCCCCTCCAAAGACTACAAATAGCTCAAATGCCTACTGCAGTGTTTGATCACTCCAGCCAAACATTCATTTTTTCATCACTTCAGCAGCATGGAGACAGCATCACAGAGCCTATAAATTTGACATGGCATTCCTTTATCTCCCACTGTTCTCTAGCTGCCTCTTAACTTTTTGGAAGTCATCTTCCTTGCAAATAAAACTATGCCATTTCCAGAAGTCTTTTCCTATAAGATTTTCTCCCTTCTCTCTCTTCCTTTCTTTCTTCCGTCCTTCCTTCCTTGCTTCCGTCTTTCCGCCCTCCCACTCTTCCCTCCTTTATTTCTTGTATATTTGTGGGTGATGGGTACATGTATATACATGTTTGTATGTATGTGGCACACATGTGTGGGTTCACATGCATGTGTGTGCATGTACATGCAGAGGCCAGAGGTCAACATTGAACCTCAATTGCTCTCCCTCTTATTTTCTGAAATATTTTATTTATTTGCAGAGAGAGAGAGAGAGACAGAGACAGAGACAGAGACAGAAACAGAGACAGAGAGAGCTGTGTCAGGGCTTCTAGCTACTGCAAATGAACTTCAGATACATGGACCACTGTACTTCTGGTTTTATGTGGGTACTGGGGAATGAAACCCAGATTGTTAGGCTTTGCAGACAAGCACCTTAACTGCTGAACAATCTTTCCAGCCCCTCCCTCTTACTGTTTAAGAAAGAATTTCTCACTGAACCTAAGGTTCACAGATTTGACTAGACAAAGTAGCCAGCAAGCTCAAAAATCCTTATGTGCTCACCTCCCCAGTAATGGAAGTTCAAGCACCCACCGCCAGGCCTGGCATTTTATGTGGATGCTAGGTATCAGAAATCAGGCTCTCATGCTTTCAATAGAAACACTCCCCACTGATCCCTCTGCTCAGATCCCCTCCAATGAATTCTTAAGTCAGTCAATTTCATATACTGCTTGGAATGTCAAAGACTTGTCAGACAGGAAGACCTTTCCTTGTATTCAAGGCCAATACATTGTTTTATATGGGCTCACTTATCATGTATCTTGATTTAGTTATGAAAAAAACACTTTTTCTTTATGTCTATACTTTTTTTAATATTCTCCAAATTGCTGATTTTGCTTTTTCATGTTTGTTCATCGCTTTGAGACTAAATTTTTAGATATTTGCTAAAAACATAAAATAATATTCCTAACATCCAAGATTGATGCTTTTTGTCAAATAAGGGTGCTGTCACCAGAATACAGAGAAGACACACTTGTAGCTACATGAGCTGACACCAGAGAGCAACACCTGATCTTGCAAACACACAAAATGACACTTGTCTTTTTCCTCTTCCCTTACAGAAGAACTGAGTGCTAAAGAACACTGAGAGAAAGTGACTTCATTTAGAAGTGAATTAATGTCATGTTCGCAGTGAAAACCAAGCAGGATTATAGGAAATATCCGACCATGAAGATATACACATGAGGAAAAGATGTACATGTTCACAGCTGTGGTCAGTGCTCAAAGTAGTAGTAGTAATTCCCCCTTCACTTCTGCCCTTCCTATGTGCTATCACCAAATCCATTCCAAGTAAATATAAGGACTATGACCCTCCTGTTTATGGTCATGGAATCATAGAATTCCTTCTTTTGCTTTTGAAAAAGTTTGATAGATGTGTCAGCAGTGGCTTAAAAATGAAAATAATTCATGCTGAAAAAAACATGTAAACTTACAAGTGTTCTCTCGTATGGATGAGTTTGGTTGTGTGTTTGAGCCTCATAAAGAAAAACAATGGCGTCCATTGCTCATCACCTGGGAAGACATGCCGTCTGTTCCTGCTGAGTGACTTCCCCTTGAGCTCTAGCGTACTAAAAAAGGAAGCTGATTCACCAAACTTAACCTGTATTGAAATAAAAGCACAGCATATGCAGAAAGTTTTAGTCTTACTAGTAATTTAAAATCCCATCTTTATTAGAAGTAGATTTTTATCAAAGAATAAGTAATGGTTAACAATATAAGAAACCATGTGTGTTAAAATGTGGTAAAATAAGGGAAGCCTCAGAGACATTTTTCTTATACCTACTTGGCATGATCTGTTCATCATTTTTGGCTTTTAATTTTTTTTAATTGCACACACTTTTCAACGAACGTATCCATTAGACAAATTGCAAATAGTGTATCAATGTGTCTGATGAGTTTTTCTTTCTTTGAAGCTTTGAAACTACTTCTGGTCATTAGTATAATTGAAATCAATTTGAATGTGGAGACTCCTTTATTTCCCTTGGACCATGGATTTGGGTTAAATCCCCACCAACGGGAAGTAGCACGGGTGCTAATCCTAACTTGGCAAAACTGCTGAGTTACACCTCAGGAGTCACCAAAACATTTGTGCTTAGTCAGAGCACACATTCGTCACTTCATAAAACCCAATCTCTCCTGCATTCCACAAGAGACTGTCCACAGACCAGAGGGAATGCTAACGGACTCACTGAATGCTAGGGCTAGGCTGTCTCAGACCTTGAGAGGTCTGAGACGGATCTCGGATACTTCCATATTTGAGTATCCTTGAAGGTAAAAAGAAAAGGAAAGTTTAGGAAAAAAACTGAGGTGCATTTAGCTCTTTAAAATGACAGATACACGCACGCGCACTCGTTACACACACACACACACACACACACACACACACACAAAACCAATTGGGAGGGCAAAGTCATATGCTAAATTGAGTGACTTTGTGATATAAGGCCTTGGGTAAGTGGATTTTCTAAATATTGCCAGCTTTCCATCATCACAGCTTCTACTCAGAGCTGGATGCACATTTTGAGACTATTTAGCTTCGTGTTAGAGAAAACTGATTGAAAATTAAGCCCAGCAGAGCATGGCCAATTGTTGATGAAAAGAGACATCAGAATACAGAGGATGTCTTAGGTGCATAGAATGAAGAATATTGAGAGAGTTATTGCCATGAAAATAAATGCTGGGAAAAGCCACCAAAACAGACCCTGAATCATGGCCAGGTGTCTAATCACGACTCCAAGTTGATGAATCTATGTGAGGAGCACAGTCACGATACAGCTCTACGTGGTAGAGGATAGACACCACTCTCGTGTCAAAATTCCCTGTTCTCGGTGCTTTTATTCTATTGTCATTTCTACAGAATGAAACCGTGTAAGAGGTTCTTTTTCCTAATGGATTCTTAAAATTGATAGCGTGGATATAAGGAGTTAATTTTGACTCAGTCTTTTGTGAGACGCACTCATCTCTGAGTCATGCTTTGATAATTTGGAGCTCAGCAACGCGTTGCTTTTCTTGGGGGAATTTTACTTTCTAGGGTGCCAGAATGATTCCTCCCTTTTCGACATCAGAGCAGACATGAGGAAAGCTGCCTTTTTGTATCTTTCTTATACTGTTGAGTTCTGAACTCCTTAGTTACTTGGCAAGTCTAGATCCACAAGGCAGTCAAGTGCTGTTGGCTCTCTCTCCTCGGAAATCACTTCCAGCTGTGAGAGTGACAAAACAGACAGGATGTCCTAAGCCCAGAAAACATGTATTTTTTTAATTCAACTCCCACATAAAGATTAGATATTAGATGTAGTAATAAAAATCAGTATCAAGCCAGATGTGGTGGCACATGCCTTTAATCCCAGCACTCTGGAGTCAGATCACTATGAGTTTGAGGCTTCTCCTAAATGACATAGTGAATTCCAGGTCAGTCTGGGCTACCTCAACACCCCCACCAAAAAAATCAGTATCCAGCCCTGTGTTATGTAGATATTAGTATATAGATACCATCACACTGATGTGGAAAGGTAATGCTATGCAAGGTTTCTAGCAAGCAAACTGACAATATGTACAGAAATTCTCAAAAACATGTATTGTTTCAATTCACAATAGATGGCATATATACATTGACCTCACATTTCATCTAAAATCCTCACTAAAATAAAATTATAGATATATAAAACAGAATTCTCTTTTATATATCTAGGTCTCTATAAAGAAAATCGAGTCAAATAGTTTGACAGAATTCAACGCAGGGGTACACTGATGAAGATGTGGATTGATGTAAAAAAAAAAGAAAAAAAAAAACAAAACAGGTTAAGCTCATTGCTTACTAACCTAACATGGCACACTATTCAGGTTCATGTAATTATCAGCAGGGCCCAGAACCCAGTAGCACCTGGACCGACAGAGCGAGGGTCACACAGAGTCAGAAGGATTGGGGCTCCATGAAATGAAAGACGGGCTGCTGATTCTAGAGCGGCTGCGTAAAGTTGAAGAGGAGATACAGATCTGCCTTCCTCTCCTTCCCTCTCTCCAGTGTCTTACTCAAAGTTCCCACAGCTGAACCTAGAGGGAAGCCAGTTGGCACTTGGCAGGAAAGTGTCCTTGGCAGGAGTCAGGTCCCAGAGACAGAGAACAGAATACAGGGACTGTGAATAATGACTCAGAGCAGAAAAGGAAGTGCCTATTATAAGACACAAGACAGAATAGGGTGTTTGTATTACTGAAGGCTGGAAATCTAATTCCTGAAATATAAAATGTAGATGAGAGTCACTTGACATATGAAGGAGAAATTATCATCTTGCAATAGAGTGAGATCTGTGGTTATGAAGACAGCAAACCTGCTTTGGAACCTCAGCAATCCCAGAATACAGAGTCAGTAGGCACAAACTGGGGAAGGTTGAAAGACAGAGCTAAATTCGGATTATTTAAAGTCTGATTATGTCAGAATTCTTCTAGTCAGCACCTCTTCAGCAATGTATCCACATGGCACAGGTATGTAGAATTTTGTCTCCAGGTAGAACATTAGTTCCTTCTAAAGACATTGTACAAACCCTGAATGGCTAAACTTTCCAAATTTCTTGGTGCCTTAAAGGATGACCATTATCACTGTGACATTTGCAAACTTTTAGCCTAACAGCTTGCTTCTAAACATTTATCCAAAATAAATTGATAATCAGCATTATTGGAACCATCTCAGAAATTACAGCAATTGAAGAAACTAGGAGAAAGATAGTCCTATTTATTCAACTAAACATAAACACATATTCACATATTTGATTTGTCTTCCTTAATAATAGGCCAAAGTCAGCAGTGTTTAAAGAAAATTGGCAATGTAATAAGAAAAAACACCAAACTTCCGAATGAAATTTACTTATGAAATAAACTTAATAGAAGCTGGAATTAAGGAAACAAAACAAAACTTTAATAACATTTGTATAAGTACTAGAAATAAGACTTAAGAAAAGTTACATATAATCAAAGGAATAAAACAATGTGAAATGGAGATTTAAATATGATTGTCAAAATTAAAAACTAAGTGGAGATGCTTGACGATCACAGGATGTCTGCCAAAACATCAACCAAAAAGGAACAAAAGATAACAGAGTTATGGAACAAACTGGAAAGTTTATATTCAACTGAGAAAAAACTAAAAAAGACAAAAAGAGACTAAAATATGTTGAAATTGGACAAATGATAACAGATAAGTACTAGAGTTAAAGCTGAGGCACTGCAGCTTGGAATTCCACCCCCAGGGTCCAACTCAGTGAAGAGACAAAACCCTCACGTAGCTACACCGTGATGACATTTCAGAACAATATAATTTGAAGAAAAAACCCACAAATCTTCTAGGAAGAAAAAAAGGTCTAAGTTACAAGGAAGAGGACTCACTGATGCCCTTGATGTTCTAAGTAAACTTACTCTCCACTTAGCAAACAATGAGGTGAAAGACTGAACATTGAGCATGTGAGTCACCTCTTTATCACCGTTCATGAAGGGACCGGAGTGTGCTTCAGTGGGGCATCTGTCATCAGAGAGGGGATGACACAGTGGGGCAGATTTAGGGAACATCTCATCTGAGGACTCAGAACACCAGCTAAGAGATGTCCTTCTGGGACATTCTTTGCTTTGGCAAATAGCTCATATGGCTTAGAGTTTATAAAGGGGTGAAGGACAAGTAAGAGCACGTGTGGAAGTGGGGAGCAGTGGAATCTCAAGGAAGAAAGTTCTAGAAGGAAACAAAGACTGAAGGCGAGGAATCCACAGGGACCTTCATACTGGAGAGCATTTTCCTTTGGGTGGCTGGTTCCTGTGCAAGGTCCATGGGAAGTCATGGAAAGGCCGGTATGTTCTTCGCATGGCACATAGTTAATTTTGTTTCAAAGAGCAACACTTCCAAATCACTTCTGTATTTAATTTTAAGAGATAAACTATGTGCATGGTACTGAAAGAGTATTGGTAGTCAAGGGAGAGAACAAGAAAAAAAAATGTTAGCTACTTAGACTATTTAGCTGCCAAAGAAAAACTAACAGAAAAAAGAAGCAAAACTTCTGAGAAGAAAAATAAAAGGAAAACCCCAGGATACTACCTTATATTATAAGGGGAAGGGGCCAAGGATCAAAAATACTTTCAAAACTAGACACCAAAAAAAGATTTTCATCATACGATCTAAAAAGTGCCAGATGAAACTTGTTGCAAAACTAAAAGTGAAAAAGAAAACAGACACTGATAAAGGAACGTAGGATGGCTTGAGGTCCAGGAGAAAATATCCTGTTCAGGGACTTGTTACATACACAAGCAAACCAATAAACAGAAGAATCTACGTGGTATCTATTGTCTTCTCAAAAATAAGAGAGAGCAGGTGTGTCAGTGCATCTTACTACTGCAAATGAACTTGAGACTCACCTACCACTTTGGGCATCTGGCTTTACCTGGGTATTGAATTGAACCAGGACTGGCTTTGCAAGAAAAGTGCCTTTCACCACTGAGCCATTTCCTCAATCCTGCTGTTTTCTTAATATCCAAAAGTTTGTCCTGCAGTCCAACAGTATTGGCATCACCTCTTGGGAAAAAAATAAACTGTAGCAGAACTTCTGGAATGGAACCTGTGTTTTCACAAGATCCGTGCATACACGCACTAACGTTTGAGTAGTACGCATCCTAAGCTATGATGTTTAGCCTTAGCTGTACAAGACTGGGGTCACCAGGAGAGCTTAGAATATTGTTTAACAAAGATTAAAGCCTACTCTTTGTCTTATGTAATTATACCTTAAACAGTCTTGAGGATTCCAAAATTTATTTTTGTTTTGATTTCTGATACTGGTATAAAAAATCAGAGAAAGATATACTGTGAGAAAAGAAAACTTGGCTGGATAGATGGTTTAACAGTTAAGACACTTGCCAATAAAGCCTAACAAGCCAGGTTTTATTCCCCAATAATCATGTAAAGTCAGATGTCTTAAGTGGCACATGCATCTGGAATTTCTTTGCAGTGGCTAGAGGCCCTGGAGTATCCTCTCTCTCTCTCTCTCTCTCTCTCTCTCTCTCTCTCTCTCTCTCTCTCTCTCTCTCTCTCTCTCTCTCTCTCCTTGAAAATAAATAAGAAGTATAAAAATACATTTAAAAAGAAAACTATCTACCAACACCATAGACAAATGCTCCTGTAAAAACTTTCAAGAAAATATTAGTAAATGAATGAAATAGCACATTAAAATGAGTGCATACTGTAACTGCTTACATAGGATGTATGCCTGGAGTGCAAGGAGTCAACTTTTAAAATTCAATCTGGTTAACAGAATAAAAAAATGATCATCTCAACTGAAGAAAAGGCATTTGAAAATATTTTAGAATACAAATTCAACATTCAAAAACAATTGTATTTCTATATACCAATAAAGCAATTAGGAAATAAGAATGTAAAAAGTAGATTTAGAAAAAAGTTCAATTTCCAACACCATTAAGGAAAAAAATTACCAGGAATGAACTTGCCAAAAGAAATGAAATCCTTATAAAAAAAATGCTAATGAGAAATATTGAAAGAAAATACAAATTAAGAAAAAAAGATATTCCACGTTTGTGAATTGAAACACTTAATATGAAGTTGTTACTACCAAAGCTGCCTACAGAATCAATGTAATGCCTACTCAAATACCAATACCATGTTTTGTAGAAATAGATAGAAATTGTTTTAACATTCATTCAGAATTCAAAGGCCCTAATACTCAAAATAGTTTGAGAAGGAATTTTCACTTGCTGATTTACAGATCTCAGTCACTAGTACAAAGGAGGAGCTAGCCACACAGACCCTTTTAGAGCAACAGAAAAAATACAGCACTGAGAATTATGCCCTGAACATACGGTCAAATAATTTTTGACAAGAGCACCCACTGGACAATCTATTCAAGAAATGATGTTAGAGAATCTGAATATATATGTATAAAAGAGTGAACTTTGAAGATGAAGAGGGTAATCAAGAAATCAAGAGCTTTGACGTAAGCCTGTGTTGTTTTAGGGACCTAGCAGGTCTCAACAGCTCAGGTGGTGAGTCAAGAACTACAGCTCAGTGGCAGAGAGTTTGCCTAGCATGTGAGGACCATGGATTCAATCCCTGCACCATTATGGAGAGAGAGACTGAGATGCTAAATGATATCTCAAGTGTTTTACCACTATATAAAAAAGAGTATGTATGAAAAAAATTTACAAAAAAGGAGTACATATTTGTATGTATTTTGATTTTCAATGCTGTGTGTGTGTTTAAAATTCTAGAAGAGTATATAACAAAATGCTTATAAAGGTTTACCAAAGCTAGAATTAGTCTTTTCTTAATTTTTTGGATTACTGATATTTATACAGTAAGCCCAATATATTTTTATAATTATGAAAAAGTAAAGCTGTATTTATTTTGAAAAACACAAAAAGAAAAAAAAAACAACTTTCTTTGGAGTTTCCTATAAAATCTCTATTGGCCAAAGAAGCTATTGAAGTTGCTGGGCCACTTTCCAGCAAAGAGGAGCTGGCTATAACACTCTTCAGCCTGCCCTCAAAAACACAAGTCCTCCACTAAGGCTCAGCCTCCCAGTTGATCACCAGCTGGGGACCAAGCATTCAGAACACATAAGTTTATGGAGACATCTGACTCAAATTACCACATAAGCATTTTTTATTCTCCTGAGAAATTCACCACTTCTGGTCCTGTGGAGATCCCTGTGTGGTAGATATAACCTAACAATAAATTAATGCACATTGCGAATTTGAGGACCATAGGATCTCTTTTGTAGTGATTAGCGATTCTAACCATGTTGGCTTTATATGCTCCATCAAAATGATAGTTTTGTAAGAATGTTGAACATAAAATGTTTAATGAGCCAGCAAAGAAACAATCCAGAAAAATTAAGATATTTCCATTAATTTTTTTTAAATTTTATTTTTTATTTACTATTAGAATTATAACTACAATTATAGCAATGATGACCCACTTCTATACTTGTTTTAGGCTTGAATAGGTAGATTTCATATATACCAATATCTTTTCTCATTTTAAAGTCTTGTCAGTTTTAATAAACAACCATACAATATTACACTCCACATTTCAGTTCTTTATATTCTTACCAAAATCTATTTATTCAGCTTAGCATACATCTTCACTCATTTGAAGAAATAGAATTAAAGACTAAATTGTGTCAGAGATAAAGCACTTTTTAAAACAGCTGGTGAGGTGGCTTAGCGGTTAAGGTGTTTGCCTGCAAAGCAGAAGGACCCGAGTTTGAGTCCCCAGTACCCATGTATAGTCAGATATACAAGGTGGCACAAGTGTCTGGAGTTCATTTGCAGTGGCTGGAGGCCTTGGCTGTGCCCTGTCTGCCTCTTTCTCTCACTCTCTTGCAAATAAATAAGTAAATAGAATATTAAAAGAATATTAACAAACTGGTAATGTTTCTTTACTATACATGATGTAGTAATAGAAATTTCATGATATTAGTTGTAATTTTGGAGTTGTGAAAAAAGAGTGTACAAAAGACGTGAAGGAGGAAAATAAAAGAGAATGGACAGAAGGAAAGAAAGAAGGGAAGAAGGAAAGAAGGAGGGAGGAAGCATACAACCACAGAGCATGAATTCAGACAAGGCTTCTTCCAATATTAGAAAGAATCTAGACAGGTTGATTGAATTTCTATACTAAACCAAACTTAATTGTACAGAGCTTCAGAATAAAAGTAAATCACATATAAGAAAGCCCAAGGTTGTTTCATTCAACCTAAGAATCTGTTATCTAAATGAAACAGGTAAACTTTTACTACAGAATTGAAAACTCAACTTTTAAAATACTGTCATACAAAGAGAAAAACACATTTTCTTGTTTTTTGAAGGGTAATATAGATAACAAGCTTCATGAATTTTTTTTTAGTGAATTTGTGCTGATTTAGAAAGCATTTGTAATATCTGGGTCTTAAACAATTGTGTGGGGCTTGCAGATCTGTGACAGACCCAGAGTGAAACTGTTTGTGAATGTTTGTTGGTTTTTCTTTAGTTTATGTGTAGCCAGCTGGTTTCTGACCTCTTTGTGTAAATACCCAGCCTTCTCATAATCAGACTCCATCCTACCTTGTTATGACATCACTCTGGCGGGCTTTGATCCTTTGCTAGCTTTGCACACCATACTCATAAACTTAAAATGTTTAAGATTGCTACTTATGCACTAAATATCTCTCCTTATGTTGCACACAGAGAACTGTATATAGAAATATGCATACATACTTATATGTGTCGTTTATGTGTGTATATTTTCATAATAGTAGACCTTCACATGGGTTAGCAGTATGCTTAAAATTATATACTATTTACTTTCAAATTACTGAATTTTCAAAACTGTTTTTATATCTCCTATGAATATACATGTAGTGTAACCTTTTTTTGCAATTGTTATCATTTGATACTTTTGTTCAACCCTAAAAGCAAATAAATTGAAAAACAGGATGTAGAAATCCTGTTATATATTGTTTTTCTACATGAATACACAAAAATAAAGCTTAAGTTGTATTTTTTGACAGTCTAGGATCAAGAATATAAAAAGCCACAAGGGTCTTAATAACAAAAATGGCTTACTTAGTGTTTGATTAAGATAAATGACACAGGCAGCTGTAAAAAGAATTCCCGCCAGCCATTGACCCACAAATGGCAGTGCCATTTTTCACTTTTAGAAAAATATCAAAATAAACATAAAATAACACCATTTATTTAGCATTATATTGAAATAGCCTAAATTCAACTTCAGAGGGTATTAATTTAGGTGTTATTTTTACAATGAAAAAACATTAAACATTCTGTGCAGGACTTTAATAACCATTAACAATGAATCATTTTTCTATAGGCCTACTCTAAGTCAAACATCTAGAATAGTGAAGCATAGTAGGTGGTCAATAACTATTATTCAATAACATGCCCGTTTTATATTAACTCATGACAATTTGGATAGTGAAAATGTACAAAAGACAAACAAAGCTAGCAGATACACAATAGTAATGGATGGATACCGACTGATTGCTTTTCACAGGCTACACTAAGTACTTTATATTCAAAATGTCATATCATGATCAAAGTAGCCATCCCACGAGAAGCTCTGGCTAAGGAAAGAATAATAATATGTTCAAGGTCACACCTCTAATAAGTGATGAAACGTAAATTAAGGTCCAAGTCATCCTGGTCCAGAGCAAGCAGGTTTTAAAACTATACACCCCTCTCAATACACTATGGTTTTAAGATACCTTTATGGTCTTTAGTTTGAATCATAAACTGTGCTCCTGAGAAAAGAGGAACCCACATTTTTCTACTTTTGGAAGAATGAGGGGCTTTCAGGAGTCATTAAATTTTCCACCAATAGATAAATATGTCTATTATCATGGCATGTAAAAATGTAGAAATTACTAAATTTTATTATGGTTTTTCTGCACAATACTTAAGAAAATATGTTTCAAATACACTTTCTCAATAGGGAAAAGAAGTAGGAATAGGATTGAACTAAGGCATTATTTTACATAATAGTAAAAAGGGAACAGACTCAATCTAACTCAGTAGAAGCCTTGTTAAGTTAATTATGAATATGTGCTGGGTTTTTGCATAGTTATTTAAAGACTTGTGAATAAATTTCCAAGATTGAAAAGAAAACAACAAACCACACATCTAAGTACCTATCTTATATAATGCACCAATAAAGAAGGTATGATTTTCTGCCACATTGTAAGTTTCTGTAATATTTAAGCACTTTCCCATATGCACATGCCATTTTCCCAATGAAAATAGTACTATAAAAGCTTATTTTTGTTCTCATAAGGAAAAATAGCATCTAATCTCTCTGTCATATTTCAAAGCTCATGATCAAGTTACCTCTAAAGAAAGAAAATGTGGACCCATGGAAGTTTATAGCAGCTTTACAATTTATATAAGCATTTATTTATTCAACAATTAACAGGAAATTTTCCTTTTATCAGCAATGCTCTGTATTCATTAAATAAACAAGAAAATCAAAATAATATTTTGCATTATAATTACCAAGAATCTCCAAAGTAACCAATTTGCTCTTGGATAAGATGCTTGAATTTTGAAACAGTCAAATTAAGAATGTTGGGATTTTGTTAGGAGCTGATGTAGAAATAAAGTGGCCCGGGGAAGACCACAGGCTTTGGACCATGTTGGTCAGGTGTGTCCAGGGTCTAGCACTCCTTGGGTGTGTGGCAGTCATTTCACCTATACTGGTAAAAAATCTCATGAACTGCAGATGGTCTTGTGAAGGCAATATTGGTAGAGAAAATGTAGATGACAAGTTCAACAACATTTCAGTATTGGTCTCACGCCCCCAGGAAACTGTCAAGAGCAAAAGTGAGGAGCAGTGGCCAACTGACACCCAAGGACATGTCTTCATACCTTAAAGATTGTCCAAAGACAAAGATAAAAATTTTAAATTGTGCTATTCATATCATTTCATTTACCAGTTCAATTGGTTCTTGGTCCCCAATAAGATTCTTTTTTCCATTAAGGGAAATATACATCAAGCATCATTTTTAGGGAAGAAAGTAGTGGTAAAGTATATGTTTTCTTTTTACACTTGAAACTATTAAGGCTGTTAATCACTCTTCAGTGGATAATGGAGAAAGAAGATGAGCTCTCTGTGCCTAGAGCTCTGCATTCTCATGTACAGGGTTCCTTTCAGAGAGCAAAACAGTGGGTTGACCATACAGTTGCAAAATGACTTCAAAAGAGGTATGCTAAGCAGACCAGCCCTTTGGGTCACTGTACAATTAAAAGCAGATATAATTTCTCTTTAAATTTTATCTATTTATTTATTGTCGTGTGTGTGTGTGTGTGTGTGTGTGTGTGTGTGTTTCTGCATGTGTGTTCCAGAGTCTCTTGGCCATGAATATCCATTGGTTTTACAGGAATGCCTAGGGAATTGAACCAAGGCCAGCAGACTTTGCAAGCAAGTGCCTTCAACTGCTCCCTTGCACCAGAAGCTTAATGGATTTCTTATCTTACACAGAATTTTTCCTTTTGTCATCATGTTTCATTTTTGTCTTCCTTCATGAGGAAAAACATGTTTTATTTTGAATCACAGTACTTGGATATGTTCTTCCTTCCTTCGAGGAATCAGTAATGGGTTTGCAGAAGTAAGGAAAACCTTCAACCTCAAAAGACAAAATTGTCATGACTTCCAAAATTTGTAATTTTACTTTTGTGTGGTTCACACTAACAAAGCAGCAGAGATGGGGGGAGATATAAGGGGAAGTGGTCTCAGTGTGAGGAGCAAAGGCTGCTGAATTGTTTATACCTTGAGATGGACAATTCCCTTTGGGACAAATTCCAAATGCTTTGCTGTTACTTAAGCAACTATATATGACTGGTTCCTGCAATATCTTCCACTTCATTCCAGATTTCCGCATGTATTTGTTTTCCTGTGTGTTACTAGGGCTTTGAAAGTCCACTTCCACAGCCCATCCCTGTTGAGTGTGACTGCTCCTGTCTATACTTAGCAGTCTTGATCCTTCAGCCAAGATACCTCTTCCCCTGGGAGGCCTGTTGTGCCCTCACTAGTGGAGCTGGCTCTTGAGTATGCTTATTGTATTAGAATATTACAAAGAAAAAGAACCCAGAGAAAATTTCTTACTAAGAATTGATTCATAAATTTAGGGAGCCTATGAAACCTCGGTTCACCACATACAAACTACAGACCAAAGAAAGTAGATGCTGTGTTCAGTCAGAGGCTGAGGCCTGAGCCCCAGGGGAGCCAGTGATGTAAATCCCCGGGACCAAGGAATAAGAGGAGATATCCTCACTCAAGCATTGCAGTGGGAAAAAAAATCACCCTTGTCTGCACGCTGTTCTCTTGAGCTTCTGGATGGATTGCATCCTCAACCTTTATTGGTGAGGGCCACCGGCCTTACTGAGTGCTTACACTTGCAGGTAATGCTTCTTTTGTGTACTTTGTGATCAGTCAGAATGACACATATGATTAACCATAGCATTTCTATGTTAGGGCGTAGTTTTTCTTATGAGAGAGACCACACCACCTCTCTCATTTACTGATGAGTTCTCAGCAAATAGCACAGTGTGTCTAAAGGAGGATTTGAAACAAAAATGAAATGAATACTCTACTTTCTAATACAGTATTAGAATGTTGGTAGTCATTTTGTTAACTGTATTTCTCCCAGTTTAGCAATTCCTAGTACATGTGTACAAGCATTGAACAAATAAGGAAATACAATATGATGGTGTGAGCCGGGTTACCATCAGTGAAAGAGGCAGTGATAAAGGAGAAAAGGCTAAGATGAAGCCTGTGCTAAATTTTAGTTAGAAATCTAAGAAAATGTTGATTGATTTAAAGAGATATGTAAATATAAATTGTATGCATTCAATGGTATATTTACATATATGCAAATCAAGACAGAAATATATGCCTGCACATGTGTGTAAAATATACAAATTAATAGATACTAATTACACTTTCTATTTCTGTCTGTTGACAAGGCTTTAGAAACATGAGGCTCAAATGAGAAGATGCATCCAAGTTAGTTGATTGCTAAACATCATTCTTCAGTAAAAAGAATTAGAGATTTTAGGAGAATTTTCTGCTTCTAGGATTGTGCTGGGAAAAATGAAAGACAAGCCTAGAACACCTTATAGCAGCAGAAGTGAAAAAAATAATAGTAATGGTATTTTTTTTTAATTTTCAAATGATTTGTGTGGGGGATGATGGTGCACCAGGAACTCTTGCCACTGCGAACCAAACACTGGACACTTGCACCTCTTTTTGCATCTGGCTTATCTGACTGGCTTGGGAATTGAACCCCAGCTGGCAAGCTTGGCAAGCTGGACACTCTAAGATGGGAAGCCATCTTCCAAACCCTGTAATAATATTGTGAAAAATAAATAAAGCCAGAACGCACATATGTCAACATAACACAAGCATTACCTGAAAGAGATTCCAATGGCCAAAACTGTGAGAATCTGAGCAGTAAAATGAATGGCGATACTCTAGGATTATTATACCATAGAATTAGATAAAGTCTCCATGAGTCTAGACAGACAGGTATAAGTGATGAAATAAACAACCGAGTAGATGAGAAAGTTGAGATAAATCCTCATTAATTTCAATTAAACCATGAAGAAATTAAAGAAACAATGTTTTCATTACAATAGTACAGTGATACAGGCAATAGTGAAGAGAAATATTAAAATTAATAGGTGAAATATTGTGGAGAAACAAGCAGCTGGCATAGCTTTAAAATATCTCCTTTAAAATAAGTATTAATTGTTACATAGTGACTTTAACTAATGTCCATAACTTTAAGCAGACAGAGTTTAAATTCTCTCTTGCATATTGGTTAAACTAAATGAATGGCGACTAATGAATATGAAATGGAAGTAAAATGGAATGTTTACATTTGAAAAGTCTAGATGCCAGGTTAATACATCTGGGTTTAACATCATCAGTCAAAAACAACATGTCGAAATCATGTGCCTCCTGAATGATGTACAGAGAAGGGCCTATGACTTGTGTAGGTCATCACTATGGTCTACCATGAGAAAATACTGCACAGGACATCTGACCTTAGAAGCATGGTGTCTACGAAAGACGAGGGAAGACTGAGAAACCGTCACAGACCAGAGAACAATCAAGAGACAAGGTAATGTTCCATGGATTGGATTGTGGAACAGAAAACATCAATATTGAGCAAGCTGAGGAAATAGTTTAGTGTCAGTGTTCATTTCGTAGTTTTGATCCAGGTTCTCAAGTCATGTAAGATGTTAACATAAGAGGAAGCTTAGCGAAGGGCCTGTGGACGGTTTCTGTCCTATTTTTGCTGTCTATAGTAAATCTAAATTTATTCAAAGGAAATGTAAGAAAGGAGAAGACAGAAGAGCAGGCAGATCACTGGATTTCTGCCATCACAGGTGCATCAGCTGCAGGAGCCAAAAGCCGTGTCCACCCAGTGCGGTGCAACCAGCTCCCTGCACAACACACATCACACACAGCTGCTGGCACTGCCTGGACCCTCGGCCCTGGGCCAGAGGTTCACTGACAGGGGTGGTGCCCACTGCTGAACTGTGGAGGGGCATAGTTAAAAGGAGCATCAAGTGGAGAAAGAATTCTGAGAACTTGCTTCTCTCACCCATAGCCCTACTGAAAAGAGAAGAGAGGTCACTGTATGATCAGGGAGGCCAAGCTGGGGGCCTCATTTTAAGAGAAGTTGGGATAGTGAGTGTCTGACATCTTTTCACTTTCTCCAGGGGAGGAGATCCCAAGTGCGTGAAAGGAGTTCAGACACTTGGTGACTAAGAAAGATGGAAAAATATCTACCTTCTGTTTGTGCAGTCTGAACACTTGAGTAATTAAAGATCATCCATTTGAGTGAGCATCTCTAGTTACACAGACGGAGGCAGACGGAAGAAGGAGGTAAAGACGGCTCTTGTCCAGCTCGGGAAAAACTATATATTTGATTTGACTTTACTTCTCAGTATTCCTTTCTTTGACGAGTCATCATTTTCGATATTTTCTGCTCACCAAGAACAAGCATTGCATTGCTTACGGGTACACTTGTTTCTTCCTGCTCTTGAAGACAATGTTTTGATACGAAACTTCTTTTAAATTTTAAGGAGGCATTACTTACTAATTGCCAATTAAATGCATCAATGATTTAGTTTATGAAAGAAACCGTAGGATATTGATTTGTAATGAAGCTTTTGAAATCAGCCAAGCACCGTTTCCTTTGCTTCTGTGAACAACAAAGACATAGAGGTGAGCAAGTCTGAGCTGTAAGGAGCATTGCTTTGTGGTTCCCTGCGCATTCACGTTCTCTGAGCCTAAACCTTTGTTCCTTTTAAGAATTCACGGGCAGGGAAAGGACTTCTGAAATGGATATAAATAGAGCTGACAAATTCTGACCAATAATTATATTCTTGCCTTCATGTAAGAGTCTGATTTCCCCCCTAATAATGTGTCCAATGAAAAAAGTCAAAATTAGCCTTTCAGCATTTGTCATTAATACATCCCGGAGGTTTGGATAAAAACAAACAAGAATATATTTCTTTAAAAATGCATTGCAAATATTCCCACTCTGGCTCATTTTAAAGTTACTTATTTCTTACAGCCATGCTAGAACACCTGGCCGTGACCTCTCATTGCAACCCGTCCACGTTTAAAGGATATGACAGACTGTGCCTTGAAGCCGCTCATTCAGCTCCAGGGGAAGAAGGGCGGAGGCGGGATCCGAGATAATACCTTACTCTACTTACTGTCTTTTGAAGGATTTAGGCCAGTTAAAATTAAGACATTTTTTTCTTTGAATGTGTGATAGTAAAACAAAATGATTTTTCTGAAAACTCACTGAAGACCAACTTGAAAAGTAGGATTGTAAAGAAAAAAAAATACAGCCTGGTTGTTGGCCTGAGCACCTCTGGGTGATGAAGAAAAAAATGCCAGCGTCTCTTGCCTAGAAAAGAGGTAGGAATTTTGAGTCCATGAGCTATCCAACTGACAAAGACTCGCTCAGGATAAGGGCAGTAGCAGCTGATGTTGACTGAACTGGTACCATGTGTCAGATATTATTTTTAAGTGTTTTTAAATGATAACTTTTAAAATCTTTAAAACAAGTCTACGCTATGTACATTTTCTGATATGAGGGATTGAAACAGAAGGCACAGAGATTTTCACCAAATTGCCAATCGACACACCTGCTAAGGATGGACCGCAGTATTTAAGCTTAGGTAGTTTATCCAGATTCTACCACCTGAATCTTTGAGTGGTCCTTCTTATGGTTGAGGAGAAGGCAGAAGGTCCCCCAGAATGTTCCAGCAGTGTTGGTGGCCTGGTTTTGTGAGCTGTTACTCTGCAGAGTAGTTGGTGGGTGCTGCTACAGCTTTTGAATCTGAGAACATGATGTGAGTAACACACTGCACCATCAGCGTATCCAGTGACTCCTTATTATGCCCACTCCATGGGACGCTGTGCACCGCCGAATGCTGTGTGCACTGCAACAACCTTCTCTGCTTCTCTTAGGTTGACTTTCGGTGGAAGTGGAAATACTAATCTCTTGCTCCATCGTTGTTGGGAAGCAGAGAGTAAAGCACTCTTGTAAAGCACTGGCATGGTCCCTGAGCTATCATGAACAGTATTTCTTTTCTTATATTGCTTGATATGAAAAATTCTTTGTCGTGAGAGATGATTTGAAAAGTGTATTTTGATCCATCAGGAAAGGTTGAAATACATTTTTAGTTAATTTTAAAATAGAATCGACATTTTGAAAAATCAAATGTAAAAAATAAATGGACTACAAACACAAAGGTTTGAAAAGATTAGAATACCATACGAAAAGAACACCCTGCATCATAGGTACTTTAATAATGGTCTCACACATACAAGCACCTATATCCGTAGGTGCTGGTTGGGTATAAAACATTTACTACATCCCTCCACCTTATGTGACAGAAATAGCACATGCAAGATTTTTAAATCAATAGATACCAAGCTTGCAGATGCTTTAATGGAGAGGGTGGACCTATCACATAAAAACGAATACCAAAATTACTGAAAAATTGTATTTTTTGTTGCTTATGCTCACTGCCATCCTTTTGTAAAACCAAAGTTATTTCAATGGAGATAAGCCACATGGATATACTGTGCCTTTGAAGCATTCTGGATTAAGCCTGTTTCCTCCTAGATGAGGTGAAATCCAGTCCTCGCTTGTTTTCATTGCATACATTGACACACACTAAAGGGAAGAAAACTGTCACTGATGGCCTGAAAAAACTCACTGAATAATTACCGTCTTCTCAGGAGAGTCCTTTGCCCTAAATGCCTTCAATTCCAGATCATCTGTCTTTAAAGTTGCTTGGGCAAACAGGCCTCCTGTCTCTTTTTTCAAATTAAGGGCACTCAGCAGAGCTGCCACATTGGGCATTAATGAATTCTCCAAGACTAATCTACACAGTAATGAGAACTGGAATCTGTCACTCACTCTCCCAGGAGGTAACAGTTCACATGCTGGTTACATCACCCTTTTAAAATAACTTATTAGCTGCTTTGCTCATCTGCTACTATTCATTAATAAGGTGTGACCAGAGAGACATGGATTTGAACAAATGATGCAATTAAATTTGCATTGTTCTCCATTTTATTTTTACAGTTGAATGCACACACAATATGTAAATTTAAGCACAATGTATAGGCTGTAGTTATCTCAATAAAATTATGACTTTTATAAATGAGATGAAGAGTGAGTAACAACCCACTCCAATTTGTGAGGAATTTGGTGATCTTGTATGTCCCTTCCTTGCATTTCTATCTCCTGGAAATATCTCTTTTCAGAAAAGGCATTCCTAATATACATGGTGTGTTTGCACCATGAAGCCATTGCTAAATTATTCTGAGAGCTAATTGGAGGAGGAGAAATATGGGCAAAGGAATCAGGACGTGGTAATATTTTTTTAAATCACAAATCCACTGAATTATGTAAACATAGATTGCTTTTTATTTTTGTTAATGTAGTATCTTAGTAAGACCATAAGGTTTGACCTTCCATGGAGAGTTTTGACTTTTCCTTTTTATAACTCTGTGATCTTGGGCAAAATTTTTTACCCTGTCATCATCATTTAGTTGATTGGCAAAATGTAAGGAACACAATCCTATCACATACCATGAGTACTTGAAGGAGAAAAAGTGCTTCCTCAGTGCTTATAGTAAGTTCTCAAAAATTATCTGTCGAGTGATGGGATTATGATCAAAATACTTTGTGCTCATATATAAAAGTTATCTTGTGTGATTATCATGGTCACCATTATGATTGAGCTCCACAAATATCAGGATGCAAATTATTTGCATTTTTAAATGAAAACATTTTTGTTTGCTTTTGATGGAGCACTTTGAAAACACCAACCCTGGAGTTTAGCATTAAAAATATTGATGACTATCTGAAGACCTTGTAAAGCTCAGTTCATCCACTGTCCTTCACTTCCATCCTCTCCCCACCCCCACTGAAGAGGAGTACTTGTTCAGAGCACTGCCAGGCACCAACTTGGTGGTTCTGACCAGGGTTCTTGACTGCTAAAGCTGCATCTTCATCATCCTTGGAGAAAGAATCATATTGCCGCCTTCTTCTAGGGTCGTGAAAATGAAGTTGAATGAAATACTCTGTCAAACGTCTCTAATGGATCTAGCATGGGTATGCCCTCAGCAAGCTGCAACTGTCCTGATTATTATGGCTTATGGCACCTCTGATCCACCAACCCAGGATCCAGCTCTGGGTCATTTTCTCACCACTGAGTGCCATATGCTATCTCCTCTCTACCTGCTCCCAGCTTATGTCCTAAAAACCCCTCGTCCCCAGGGGCTGCCTGGAAGGAAACTGCTCATAGAATAAACTTTCAAAGTAGAGGATATTGCACATACATATGATTTTTATGTTGGCCTCATTATAACTCAACATTTGGGCAAAATAGAGAGAGGAAAGGAACCCATGGTAATGTCTTACTTGTTTAAGTCTTAGGTCATTACTGATTTACTACTATTAAAAAAAACTTAAATAAGATTTATATTCATATTATTCATGAACAGTATAAAGCATCCATCCATAACCTTACAAAACTATTCAACTTAATAGAATATTATAAAGAGAACAGCTATGTAGGTACATGTATTCCCAAGTAAGTAGAACATTTGGTGTATTTTAGAGTCAACAGAGTTCATGAACAATGGATAATGAAAACAAATGCTTACCCAGGGTCTGATGATGTCAATCAGTTAGTAAAACTGCTTGCCTCAAATGCAGGAGCTCTGGCTGGGTTTGATGTCTAGTACTGGACAAACTGAATATGGTTGGGAGTGCTTATTAGTCCAGCACTCAGAAGGTCAAGTCAGGAGAATCAGAAGTTCAAGGTCATCCTCGGCTACATAGGGAGTTCAAGACCAGCCTGGATGACATGAGAACCTATCTGAAAAAAAATTTTTTTTCAAATCTCATCCAAATTCTTAAACAAGCACTTAAAAAAAATTGTGTCTTGGCATGAGTATTTCTTGAAGTTTTATGACTATAGGAAGCATATAAATTGAAGTGTATGATTTACATAAGTATGAATGAAATATGTCTCTTCAAATTAATATGCCCCATAAACCTTATTGCAGTTTTATAACATGCAGTATATTTCATTTTATAGCAAATTTAAAAGTATATTTTGTTTATTGATTAGAGAGAGATACAGAGAGAAAGAAGCAGACAGAAAGAAAACGAGTATAGGTATGCCAGAGTCTTCTGCCGCTGCAAATATATTCCAGATGCATGCGTCCCTTTGTGTATCTGGTTTTACATGGGTTCTGGGGAATCGAACCCAGGCCAAAAGCAAGCACTTCTAATACATCTGAGAGTCATTTCTCTAGCTCTATAGCAATTTTATTTTTATTAAAGCCCTGATTAAACTACATATGAAGAAATATCTTCATTTTAGTGTTCTTGTCTAACATATCCTCAGTGAAGTAGTTTATTACTTCAAAGTGAAAAATATTAATATTAATTAACATATTAAAATATATTAATATAAATCAATAAATATAATTAATATTGATATAAATAGTAATATATTAGAAAATGCTTTCATAGTGTTTCTACATGGCTACCTTGATTGTCGCTAATTTTGATTGTCAACTTGACCAGAATATAAAATCAACGCAGAAACACACCTCTGAGCGAGTCCATGCAGGTATTTCCAGAAAGGATTAATTTAGAATGGAAGACACACTCTGAATGAGAAAGGCACTGTCCTGTCCCATGGGCTGGTGTGGGAACATACAGAGGGAAGCAAGCTGAGTGGCAAGAGTCATCTCTCTTTGCTTCCTGATGAAGGGTGAGATGTAGTCAGTCACCACGTGCTCCCTGCGGTCCCCGTCATGGTGCACTGGACCCTTGAACTATGTGCCAAAATAAAATAAAAAATAAAGCTTGCCTTCTTTAAACTGCCTTTGTCACAGCAATGAGAAAAGTAACTACAACACCTATCACACTACTACCCTAACCACCTGTGTGTAGTAAGTCATTTAATCTCACAGCAACCCTTCAAGGTTGGCACTGCTTTTCTCTCATTTTACTTGTAGGAATTGATGTGAAATATCATCTGAATTGGTTACATATCCAAGTGTTTTGATATTTATTAATATCGACTCATTACCCATAAATTGATGATGTATTCCTCTGTCATGCAGTTCTGTTTTACAATTCTGAAATATGAACATTGTGATGGTTAGGTTTTGTTGTCAACTTGATCTTTCTGATTATCTTGAGTGGGTCTCTGAGGATGTTCACAGGAAGGCAGCCTCTTAGTAGGGGGCAGGATGTAAGGAAGCTCACAGGAGTTAGAAGTAAACATCCTTTCCTGTGTGGGCAGTGCAGGAAGAAAATTCCAGAGACTCAGGAAGTCATTAAGTCTGGGATAGAATTGCAAGACCCCACCCTATAGCTATATAAAGGTGAAAGAATTCTCTCCTTGCCCTCCTGCCTGTATGTGGTGTTGCTGATGGGTTTTTATCTTTGCTCTGACCTGTGACAGAGGACCAGCCTCTTTCACTTTTATGGGATTTCCCCTGAATCCGTAGCTTCAATAAATCCTTTCCTCCCAAAAACTGTGCCTGGTTTGAAGATTCAACCCAGCAGCATGTGGCTGACTGCGACACACATCATTCTTCACATAACCAGGTTTCACTCAAATTAAGCTATATTTATTGTAGCATGAGCTGGGGCTAGTTTACATATTTAGGGGCCCATAAATCAAATAGCAAGAGATAATTTTTAAATTACATGATAAATTTCTGATTCAGAATTGAATGGGGTATTTACAGTTTCAGAAAAATACTGTTCCTGCAGCTCTTGGTGGGACAGAGCCATCATCCCAGCATTTGAGAGGCAAAAGTAGGAAGATAATGAGTTTGAGACTTGGGCTATGAAGTCAAGCTATGAAGAATGAAAAAGAGTAAGAATAAGAAGCCGGTGTAGCATGTGCACACCTTTAATCCCAGCACTCGGGAGGCAGAGGTAGGAAGATGGCTGTGAGTTCAAGGCCACCCTGAGATGACCTAGTGAATTCTATGTCAGTCTGGGATAGAGCAAAACCCTACTTCCCAACCCCCAACCCCCCCCCCAAAAAAAAAAGAAGAGAAGAAGAGGAAAGGAGGAGGAGGAAGAAGCTAGTTGTAGGAATAAACCTGTTAGGATTGATCCCTTGATATGTACCAGCAATGAGGGATACAAAGTAACACTAATTCCAGAAGCAGGTTTATATTTGATTTATTAAGTTTTGATAACTCCATCTTCTTTACCAGTATTGCTTGAGAAATCAGTGAGGCAATAAAACACAATCTCTCTATTTTTTCCCCTTTTTTTGCTATCATCTGGTCAGGCTCAGTTCCTCCATTGCTGAAGGGAGTCACCTTCTCCAGCCCCAGAGTAAGTTTGGGGATGAAGTTAGCATTGTGGACAAAAGAAGAGAGAAAAGATAATCTTGAGCAGTTGATTCATTAAGCCCAGGAGGCTTATTACCATTAACCCTTTGCTGAGCACAGAATAGTCTATCATAAACTAAGCTGCTAGAGTCAGATGTGCTTTTTCAGCAGCCTGGACATAGAAAACTCATCTTCACATTACGGAAGGACACACAGTACCATGTTCTTTCTGTGCACTGAGTCAGATATTTGGTTCAGATTTTCTTTCGAGATGACTCAAATTCACATACACACTAAGAAATACACACATAAATAACACATATCAGTGACAACTTGGGAACTTTCTCATAAAGCCCCCACACATTCCTCAAATTTGGGGAGAGGGATATGATTACATCTAATCTTTAAATGCATAAGTGAAATCTCAGTATGAACCTTCCTGAAGTCATTGTTACTTTCTGGGAAATTCTGACTTGGGCTCAGATCTTTGTGCTTCAGTGTCTAGTGTGATCACTCAGGCTCTTTAATTTTTATGATTCACGGATAGGGTGGAGATGGGAGAGGCATTCACGTCAGTCAGGTTGGAGATCATATCTGCTCATGGACTGGACTCTCACTCCTTAAATGTTCCATTTCACCATTTCTTTTCCTTTACTCTGTTGTGGTAAAGCACCAAAATCATCATTGTGAAACATTTTATGATTTTCTACATTTTTATTCCTTGTCTTTCTTCTCGTATTGTATATGTATATCGTATATATGCATGTGTATTTCTGCAGCATATAGGAAACATATTTGATGTATCTTTTTAACTTCTTTATTGTCTCATAGTTCTCAGATTTGTTAACGTGCAAGATTTTCATGGGAAACATTGGTTACTCTAGGGCTGCTTGCTGAGACGATTATCACATATAAGGGCAAAACAAGCCAATGTAACATAATGTCTATCGCAGATGACTAGGTCCCTGTGGAGTTCTATTTGCGACTTTTAAAAGCCTGACGTTCTTCAGGGAGGGCTACTGCAAATTCTTTTGAGACTTATAAAACCATTGGTCTGGAAAGGTAAAAACTCAAAAAAAAAAAAAAAGAAAAGAAAAGAAACTTTCCATTTCCTCTGCCTCTCATCCAGTACTTTCTCCTGAGTGTCTTTCTTAGGAAACCAAGATAACTTTCATTTGTTGCAGTTTCATACATGAGCATGAGATTTTTAATAAAGAGAGTGAAAAGAACACTTGTTTCTTTCTCAGCATTTTGGTCTAGAAATATCACTATCGTTGTTTAACTTGAAATAATAATAATGGATTGAACAGCATATATACATATACTTTTTCTTCAAAACGTCTGCATTACATTTCTGTATTTTATTACCAAGGAAATCCATAAATAATCATTTAAAAACTGTGGCCTACAGGCCAAGCATGGCCTGTAACCTATTTTTGTATAAGCTGGGCACAGAGTATTTTTGAAAGGTTTGTTAAGCAAAAGAAAACGGCAGAGGAATATGTTAGGGAGACGCTATATGACCTCCAATGTCTAAAATATTTGTTATCTAAGCTGTTACATAAAATGCTAAGACTGGCTTATGTGGTTATGCTTTGACCAAAAAAAAAAAAAGCACCCATGTCTCAGTGATTTTGCCCAACAAAAATGTATTTCCTGCCAGTGTTTCATGCCCAGCTTAGGTGGTCAGGAGTCTCTGTATATCAAGACCAATCAAAAACCAAGACTTTCAGAGATATCCAGTCAATATCTGTGTGATGGTCACCACAGCAACAGGAGTGTGAGGAGCTGAACACTCACTCTTAGAATTTCCAGCTGGGTGTTAAATATACCACTACTGCCCACATTTCACCTCTCAAACAAGTCGTGTGTCTGCACCTAACTTCAAAAGAAATGCAATCCTACCTCATGTCTGGAAGAAAGATACAACTATTTGGCAAATAAAAATTTAATATGGTCTACTTCTATATCGGAATGCACACAGTTGTGTGTATGTACAAAAACCTTCAAGGAGAATGAAAATTCATATCTTGTGAAATCCAATTTAATGATGTCTCTATATTTATATATGTATGTACATGTGGATATATAGATATTATTATGACTTAAATAGATACATAGATATATTTCTATTATGTACATATTAAATTTCTTCCCTGTAGATATACTTAGTATATATTGTATATTGAATTCATATATATACATATATGCATAAAACAGAGCTTTTTCTATAGTTGTGTAATTATTAGATTTTAATAACATTAAAATCT
>PVHP010009377.1:0-41943 GCA_004024765.1 Zapus hudsonius | reverse complement strand
AGTAGGGGTGCACCAGGGCCTCCAGCCACTGCAAACAAAGTCCACCACCTTGTGCATCTGGCTTTATGTGGGTACTGGGGAATCGAAGCAGGTTGTTAGACTTTGCTCGCAGGCAAGTGCCTTAACCTCTGGGCACCTCTCCAGTCCACCAACACAGCCTTGAACCCGAGCAAGCTGTGGTCTTCCTCTTGAGATCAGGGCTATGAACATCCTGTCATGGAGGGAGGGGAGAGAGCAACAGGAGGCTCTCGTCCCCAACACGAGGCTTTCACAAGTGTAAGTTCAGGTTAGAGAAATGGAGGACTTGGAGGCGAACTGTTTCTTGGACCCCAAATTATATTTATTTAATACCAGGCAAGAGAATGATGGGTTCCAAAGGTAAGCCCCAGAAATCCTCCTGTCTGCACCTCCTGTGCTGGGGTGACCGACATGTGCAAATGACTGTCATGAAGAAGAGGTTTATAATCACAGATTCCTGGAAGGCTGGATTTTTATGCATGAGTTGGGAATCTAACTCAGGTCTTCATGCTTATACAACAAGCACTCTTAACAGAGTCATCTCCCCAATCTGAACAGATCTAGCTTTCTCTTTCTTTCTTTCTTTCTTTCTTTCTTTCTTTCTTTCTTTCTTTCTTTCTTTCTTTCTTTCTTTCTTTCTTTCTTTTTCTTTCTCTCTCTCCTTCCTTCCTTCCTTTGAGGCAGTGTCTCACCCTAGCCCAGGCTGACCTAGAATTCACTCTGCAGCCCCAGGCTGACCTCAAACTCATGGTGATTCTCCTACCTCAGCCTCCTGTGCATTAGAACTAAAGGCGTGAGCTGCCACACCCAGCTAAATAGACGTTTCTTAACGTCTCCCTTCATAAAAGAGCTATCCTTGGCTCCCAGCCTCCTCCCTCAGACCAAGGCCCAACCACCACCCACCACCCACAGTTTTCTGAGTGTATTAATGGTGCCCTTTTATTTTCCATGTTTCTGGTGGTTTGACATCTGGGGCCCTACTGGTCTTAGGAAGACTGCCCTGCTGAAGCTAGCAGATGCTAGAGACGATATTTCATACTCAAACCAAGCAACATGGTGCCCACACCCCTGTAACCACCTCCTTCATGAGCCCACTGTCCCCTGATCCCTCTCTAAGGACAGAAATGACATCCCAGAATCTATTGAAACTGGTCAAATGAATCCACCCTAAACCTGCTGACCTCACCTCATCCTTCACTTCCTGCAGAAACCACTATGAAGGCTCTCGCCCGTACAGTCCCCCTCACGTCCCCTGGCTCCTACCAACCCTGGTGCGTCCCTACATGGCCCTTGGTGGCATGCCATGCCTCGTGTTTCCAGGGATCTGTGACTAGAAACCTCTTCCTTATGACAGCCATATCCACATCTGCTTCTCCTGCTTGATTAAAACAAACCATGGCTGATTAAAAGACAGAATCAGAACTCAGGTCTCCACGTCCCCTGAGGCCATGGTGAGCTGGACTTAGGAGCCCGGAAAGGACAGCCAAGATGGCGTCAGTGCCAGATGCGGACTGGGCAGATGTGGACTGGGCAGCTACCGGGTTCTCTAATTCTCCAGCCTGCAGACAGGCTTGCTGGACTGCCCAGCCTGTATCCTGTAAGATAATCCAATGGATACTCTTTATAATCCATATTCACCCCACCATTCTGATCCTCTCCAGAGTCCCGACTAGCATAAACAGCAGAGGCATTTACACACAGAACCTTGCAGAAGTCACCTAATAACCTAAGACTCAGTCATCTGGCCGGACCTTGCTCTGGGCAAACTGTGATCCTCAGGAAGTTACTCAGTTAAGTTTCTTGATTCTTTGAACATGAATTCTAGTATTCATAAGACAACGCTGGCCCTCGAGCTGGTCAGACGAGGATTGATTACCTGGCACGTCTGAGAAAGGGTAGTTGTTTTTCATTCTGTTATCTTCGAAGGGAAATCTTGGGCTGGGGAGATGGCTCAGTCAGTAAAGTGCTTGCCCTGCAAGCATGAGGACCTGAGCTTGGTCCCCAGAACCCATATAAATGCCAGGCGTGGTGGCGGATCCAGGTGGATCCCTAGAGCGAGCTCACCAGACAGTCTATTCTAATTGGTAAAATCCAGACCAGTGAGACACCCTGTTTCAAAAAAAGTTGAGCAGAAAACCTGAGGAAGACACCCTAGGTTGTCCTCTGGCCTCCACATGCACTCATACAAATACACACACACACACACACACACACACACACACACACACACACACACACACACCATAAACATGTAAAAAAGACAGGAAGGATCTTAGTGTTAACGTAAGTCTTTCCTTTTTATAGATTTTATAGATATGGATGTATGTTGAGTGGGTGATAGCCACAGTCACACATTTGAGTAGTGGCCAGCACGCAGCTGAAACCTTCCTCACCCTTTCTTGGTAGCACCTCATTAGTCCCCCATCTTGTCGTTGACACCATAGCAAGATGTGCGTCTCCTCCCACAGCTGGGGAAGGTAGCCTTGTCCCCACAATGGAGCCAGCATGGGGAAGAGAGATGTGACAGCTGAGGAAAAGAGACAGATACTCTGGTCATCTGACCACCTCTGTGTGCATCTTCAAGAAAGGGGACAGAGTGGGTGACCGGCTTGGGCTCCTGTGTGCCTTGTTTATAAGGACTCAGATGCTGGTTCTGAGCAACAAGGAACATTTCCACCCCATCCTGCCCCAAGGCTTCTGGGAGCCCCGCTGGGTTCATCAAATAGCCAATGGGAGAACGTTCAGGCCAGAAGCAGAGCCTTTGTGGGGGATTTGGGGAACAGCCAAAGGCTGGTCTCAGTGTCTGATGCCTGCTCTCTGCTCACAGCTGGGCTGGAGCATGGGAGAACAGGAAGGGAGCCCAAATCGCCCCCCTTTGGTCTCCTTGAGTCTTAGAAGCTGGTGATGAAGCTGGTGTGTGTGTGTGGAGGGGAGAGCTGGGGCTGCAGACTCTCTCGGGGAAGGATCTGCTTGAGTACAAGGGAAGGCAAGCTGGTGGGGTCCCCTTCTCCCTCTCTCCTGCCCCCACTTCTGCTCTTCCAGGCACTGTGGTCAGAAGCATGTCTGGCTGTCTAGGATGAGAGGACCCAGTCACCCAGATTCTCAAAAACAAAAGACAAAGGGCTGGTGACAGAGCTCAGTTGACAAAGTGTTTGTTGTGGAAACATGAGGATCTGAGTTCGAGGCCCAGAACTCATGTAAAATTGTTACTGAAATGCCTGTAATCCTAGAGCTGGGAGGCAGAGACAGGAGGCTCCCTGAGGCTCCCTGGCTAGCTCGTGTGAGAACCTGTCTCAAAAACGGTGGGCTATGTACTTGAGAATAACACCCAAGGTTGTCCCCTGGCTCCCACATGCATGGCACACGTGTGTATTAAAGGAAAACACACACACACACACACACACACACACACACACACACACACACACACCAAAATTACAACTGTGAAGGAAAAAAAAAACCTCAAGGTTCTCAACACTACTGAAAATTGAGTGATCAGCCATCCTCGCTTAAACTACATTCAAACTGACTTCCAGCATCAACCAGCCCCTTTGACACACAGTAGGTCACCTTAACCAGAGCTGTCAGAGTTAGCTTTTCCCCAGTAAGCAAAGCCTTCCAGCCATGTGCTGCAGGCCCTGCCCAGTCCAGGCCTTCCTGACCTTTGTCATATCACAACACTCCGATGCTCTGGCCACAGATCTGGTCACACTCCCTGAATATCCCCTGTGCATCTCCTGTTTCTGGACTTTTGCTGGAAGGAACTCTCCTTCTCAACACCTATCCTCCTCATATGGAGGTAGCCCGGTGGGTAATGTGCTTGCCTTGCAACCATGACGACCTGAGTTCCATCCCCAGAATCAGATGTGAGGGTTGGAGAGATGGCTCAGTGGTTAAGACGCTTGCCTGCAAAGCCTAAGACCTGAGTTCAATTCCCCAGTTCACACGTAAAACCAGATGCACAAAGTGGCGCATATATCTAGGGTTTGTTTGCAGTAGCTGGAGGCCCTGGTGCACCATTCTCTTTGTCTGTGTCTCTTCTATCTTTCTCTGCTTGTAAATAAATAAATAAATAATATTTTTAAAATACTGTATATGGCCAGGCATGGTGGCACACGCCTTTAATCCCAACACTTGGGAGGCAGAAGTAGGAGGATCAGCATGAGTTCAAGGCCACCCTGAGACTACATAGTGACTTCCAGGTCAGCCTGGGCTAGAGTGAGACCCTACCTTGAAAAACAAAACAAAACAAAAAAAAATACTGGATATGGTGGCATGTGCATAAAATGCCGGCATTGGGAAGGAGACAGGAGATTCCCTGGAGAGCATGGGCCAGCTAGTCTAGCCTAACTGGCAAGGTCCAGTCCAATGAAAGACACAGCCTCAGAAAAGGTGGACAGCATTCCAGAAGAGAACCCCGCCATCGTCTCTCTAGACATGGGCATATGTGTGTGAGTGTATGTACACACACAACAATTGCGTGCTGTCCCATGTCTCTGGGACTATGCATTTCCTTGTCTCTCCCCTAAGTATAGCTACAACAGAGCCTATTTTGAAGGCTTACTTTCACCTACTAGGGCTGTAGCTCAGCGGCAGAGCACTTCCCTAGCATACGCAAAGCTTTAAGTTCGACCCCCAGCACTGGAGGAGGAGGAAAAAAGAAATATCCCATCTCTCCTGAACATCACTGCTTTCCTGGGTACTACTTTCTGTCCCTTGCTTTCTAGGTCAGCCTTTGGAATTATGGGAAAGATGGTCTATGAGCTCGTGATGACTTCATATTTGGTTGTTCCCTTGGGGATCAGTCGACAGAGTCCACCACATTCATAAACAAGTGGTTTGTGTGTGTGTGTCTTTTTCTTTGTATGTGTACATGTGTGTATGTGTGCAGGTGCAAGTATGTGCACACACGCATGCACACCACACGTATGCACACATGCACACGCACACACGTGTGGAGGCCAGAGATGACATTGGGTGTCTTCCTCAATCTTTCTGCACTGTGCTTTATTTTTGAGGCAGGGTCTCTCACAGAACCTAGAACTCACCATTTGACTAGACTAGGTAGCCAACAAGCCCTAAGGATCTTCCCGTCTCCAGCCCCACACGACTGGGACTTCGGGGTGCATGCCACCATGCCTGGCCTTTACATGGATGCCAGGATCCCAACTCAAGCCCTCATGCTTATGTGACAGACACTTCGCTGACTGAGCCATTGTCCCAGCTCCTGTCCTTGTCTCGTGGGCACACAGTACGTTCTTGGCACACAGCGGGCTCTCTGAAAGGACTTATTCATGATCAAGGATCGACCCTTGCCTTTGGAAGGCCCTGTCCAGCTCTGCACACAGGTAACACTGCCAAAGGCATTTCCTGCAGTGATTCAAACTTCTCCTCACTCCCAGCCAAAGCGCTGTGAGCAGTGATAAACACAGAATCTCCCAGCCCACACCTGAGCCCCTAGATGACAGACAGCTGCAGGAAACCAGTGACCAAGCCCAGCTTGGGAAGACCCATGGCAACTCATATTCAGTCTGACATCATCTGGCTTTGGTTCCAAGAGACTAAAATTAGGCAAGGGAAAATTTAGGGTGCTGCTTCAAATGTCCAAAGAAAACAGGGGTGAGGGCCAGAAAATGGATCATAAAAGAATTTTGGTGAGTCAGACCCAGCTGGGGAGAGCAAGCATGAACTCTACTTGTGGGAAGAGGCAAAGAGGAATTTCTTTCCTTCACAGCAAGAGGAGGCCCAAGTCCCCTGGGTGAACACATTCTCTGCAAAGGCTCTTGGGTTCAGCCTCATGTCCCAGGTGGACCAGAGAGATGCTGGGATGGGCACGCCGTTGGCTGGCAGCTAGCTGAGCTCTACCTCTTCGTCGACCTCCCTAGTTTCTTCCCACTTAAGAGATGAATGGAGCCGAGTGAAGTACTGTTCCATCTGAATTAAGTGTGTCTGTCCCCAAAAGATACTTGAGAAAGGGCTGGTCATTCTGGTGTGCGGTGGTCCATGTGTGTGATTCCAGCATTTAGGAGGTAGATGCGGGAAGACGAGAAGTTCAAGGCCATCTTTTGCTATACAGTAAGCCTGAGGGGGGCCGACATGAGCTCTTGTCTTTAAAAACAGGAGATGGGAGGCTGAAGAGATGGCTTTGTTGATAAACTGCTTGTCCCACAAGCATAAGGACCTGGTTTTGGATCCTAACCTCCCATGTAAAATGCCAGCCATGGCGACACAAGCCTTTATTTAACCCCAGCACTAGGGAGGTGCGGACAGGAGGATCCCTGGAGCTTGTTAACCAGCCAGTCTAGCCTAATGGGTAACCTATGAGAGACCTTGTCTCGAATATGTGAATGGAACCTGAAGAAAGACAATGGAGATTGTCCTCTGGCCTTCACCTGCAGGTGTGTATACACACACACACACACACACACACACACAGTATGCATACCTGTACATATGTAAGAAAGTATGAATAGAAAACAAAAAATGAAAGAGACCAGACTAGACTAGACCAGACCTACCCCGTGAAAAGTGAGACCCAAGCCCAAGGCTGGAGGGATGGCTCAGTGGTTAAAGGCACCTTCTTGAAAAGCCAAATGGCAAGAGGCCCTGGTATACCCATTTTTTCTCTCCATCTCTCCCTTTCTCCTCTCTCTCTCTCTCCCTCTCTGCTTGCAAATAAATAATGAATACATGGGCTGGAGAGATGGCTCATTGGTTAAGGCACTTGCCTCCAGTGCCTAAGGCCCTGGGTTCAATTCCCCAGGTTCCACATAAGCCAGACCCACAAGGTGGTGGCCCTGATGCACTCTCTCTCTCTCTCTCTCTCTCTCTCTCTCTCTCTCTCTCTCTGCTTGAAAATGAATAAATAAAATATTAAAAAAACAAATAATGAATGCATTTTTAAAGGGAGACCCAGAAGGATTAGGGGTCTCTTCCTTCCACCATCTGAGCTAAAGAACCTCAGATTCAGGTTTAATGAGAAATACAGAATCCTCGATGGCCCCTGTGAGCAAGATTCTCCATGCAGAAGCACGTTTTAGAAGAGAAGGTACAAGATCTTGTCTGAAGTCTGTAATCCTTGAATTCTAAGATCATGGTCTTGAATGTTCAAGTTCAAGGCTGCCTTCTACAAATGAAAAGAACTGGATTCCAGAGAAGTGGGGTTCTTTGTACATAGTCACAGAGAAAAACAGTGGCAAGGCCAGGTCAGGCTCTATTTCTCATCACCCATCATACTGAGTGACCAGCAAGTGGCCCAAAGCAGGGAGTTCCAGGCCATGCATGGCTTCATACTGAGACCCTGTCTCAAAATAAAATTTACAAAAAGGATAAACTATGGGGAGGGGAGGAATTGGGGAATTCGGGATAACAACGCATTGTTTGCCCACTAAATAATGTAACTCATTATGGACAATAAATATATATTTAAAAAAAAAAGGATAAACTAAAACCATTTTCCCATTAAATGGCACCAAGACCACTCAAAGGAGAAAGACTAGTTTCTTTAACAAATTGTCCTGGGACAATTACATGTCCACACGCAGAAGAAGGAAGTCAGATCCTTTCCTCACACCATATATAAAAATTAACCGAGCCAGGCGTGGCGGCGCACGCTTTAATCCCAGTACTTGGGAGGGAGAGGTAGGAAAATTGTGAGTTCAAAGCCAGCCTGAGACTACAGGGTGAATTCCAGATCAGCCTTGGGCTAGAGTGCGAATCTACCTCAAAAAACAAACAAACAAGCCGGGCGTGGTGGTGCACGCCTTTAATCCCAGCACTCGGGAGGCAGAGGTAGGAGGATCACCTTGAGTTCAAGGCCAGCCTGAGACTACATAGTGAATTCCAGGTCAGCCTGGGCTAGAGCGAGACCCTACCTCAAAAACAACAACAACAACAACAAAAAAAAACCCAAACAAACAAAAAATCCCAACTAACCAAAAGTGGATCAGTAAGATATAAGGACTTAAACTACAAAATTCCTATAAGAAAACCGTCATGACATTGAATTTGGCAATGAACTTAGAATGACAACAGAAACACAAGCTGTCAGAAAAAAAATAGTTAAATTGGGATTTCATCAAAGTTAAAGACTTATTCCAGTACTCAGGAAATGGAAGCACTCTGAGTTACAAAACAAGTTCCAAGCAAGGCCAGGCTCCATCAGGTGACCCCTGTAAGGAAAGGGGAGCAGAAAGTACACTGAATTCTAGCTCACTCAGACAAGGGACTGCCTTTATTCAGCACCGAGTGAACAGACTTCTCCTGAATCTGAAGTCATGTCCACCGTGGGAAGCTTTGGGGGGGGGGTGTTTAAGGACCTTTGTGTGATGTTCTAATGGACATCACAGGTAAAGTTTTCCCAGGCCTGAGATGTCCTGGGCAGCCGTCTATGGGGACAATTGGGGACTTTAGAAATGTTGATAAGGCTAAGTGTTAGGCTCTTTTCAAAAGGGGCTTATCAAAGGTAGAATTCCTCAGATGGGGCTGGGAAATCACAGGAAGGGAACTATCCCTTCCTTCCCTTCCACCCCATCTCCAAAACACAATTCAAACTGGTGGCTGGGCATGATGGCACACCTGTCTGTAATCCCAGCATTTAGGAGGCTAAGGCAGGAGAATTGCTTCTAATTTGAGGCCAAACTGAGCTACATAGTGAGTAGCGGGCCAACCAGGGCGATGCAGAATGATCCTGCCTCAAAAAAAAAAAAAAAAAAAGAAAAAGAAAAAGAAAAGAAAAGAAAAGAAAAGAAAAACAAACAAGCAAACAAACCAGGGGCTGGGGAGATGTCTCTGTGAGGAACATGAGGACCTGAACTTGATCCCCAGCACCCATGTAACACACTTGTAACAGGTAGGGTTGGAACTTGAGCCCAGCCTTCTTTTTCCTTAAATGTTTTTCATTTGCAAGCAGAGAGAGACAAAGAGAGAGAGGATGGGTACGCCAGGGCCTCCAGCCGCTGCAAAGGAACTAACTCCACACGCATGCGCCACTTTGTGCATCTGGCTTTCTGTGGATACTGGGGAATCGGGTTGGGGTTGTTAGGCTTTGCAGGCAGCTCCTTAATGGCGGAGTCATCTCTCCAGCCAGAGCCCAGCCTTCTGATCCCAGCTACTGTGACTCCTGCTATACAATCCCACCGCCCTCACAGGAACAGTTTTGATACAACGACAACCTGGACCTGACCCTTCCCACTGCACCTGCTTTATGTACCCTGTCTTCTCTCTTTCCCTGGGGCTCCAGGCTCTGTCTGCCCACTCCTTTCCAACACAACCCCAGTCCTAGGACTTTAGGGCAGGGACTAGTGGATCCCCTAGACCAGCATGCTTCCCTACTCCCCAGGAGGCAAACCCCACCTCTGCAACCAGCATCTAGGATTGAATCCCAGATGCTCCTTATAGGCCGAAGGGCCTTGATCAAGGTGCTTAACACTAAAGGCCTCAGTGTCCTCCCCTAGAAAATGGGCTTATAAATAGAGTTATATCCCAGGCACTCACTATATAGCCAAGGATATCCTTGAACTTCTGATCCTCCTGCCTCCACCTCCAGAGTGCTGTGATTATAGGCATGAGCCACTATGTGCTGCTGAGATGGAACCCAGGGCTGAAAGCATTCTCAGCAACTAGTAAATGCCAGCCACAGGGGTGGGATTGTGTCTCTATAACAGTCCACGTTCTCATTGATCTTTTTTTTTTTTTTTTTCGAGGTAGGGTCTCATTCTAGCCTAGGCTGACCTGGAATTCACTATGTAGTCTCAGGGTGGCCTTGAACTCATGGTGATCCTCCTACCTCTGCCTCCCAAGTGCTGGGATTAAAGGCGTGCACCACCACGCCCGGCTCTCTCATGGATCTTACTCGTGCTCTTGGAGATTCTCCAACAGGAGTGGGTCCAGTGGGTGCCATAGGCTGCTGCACCTATACAACCCTAGTGGGTGCTAACACATTCCAGGCATGTGGATTTGGGTGGTTATTTCCACAGGCTTCCAACAGGTGGCAGCCATGCGCCTTGAGGATACCTTCCTGAGCCACACAAAGGCATCTGTGTGCTAGACTAGGAGCTGTCTGGACCTGTGCTGAAGAGTCTCCAACAACAAAGAGGTGCGATGCCCAGCTTTCTGTCTTAGACAGACCACTCTCGACAGAGGGAGCCTGGCGAGGATGAGGTGGCACAGGTAGGTGACAGGTAGGTGTTGCGGTCAGCTTTCTAGTTGCTGCGCAGAAAGAACCCAAACAAACACGGCTTGTGGAGGAATGGGTTTATTTGGCTTACAGACTTGAGGGGAGATTCCATCCTGGCAGGGAAAACGATGGCATGAGCAGAAGGTGGACATCACCTCCGTCACAGCACTGCAAACAGCGGCAGGAAGGTGTGCCAAACACTGGCAAGGGGAAGCTGGCTTATAACCCTATAAACCTGCCCCAAACAACACAGCTCCATCGAGGTTGTAAAATCCAAATTGCCATCAGCTGAGGATCAATTACCCAAAACACATTCATTTGTTTGTGGGGGACACCCGGATCAAACCATGACAGTAGGTGACAGGAGCCTGCAGATAGCAGAATAACAGGTCATGAGAAGAAGAGAGAAAGAGGTGTGCTGGTGCAATAGTCAGATGAGATTGGGTGGTACTTGTCACCAAGCAAGGAGAACTAGAAGTGGTACCAGGGAGCCACAAGCAGTAGCTTTAGGGATTGTGAGGGATGAAGAAACTACAGGAAACCCAATGCTGGGAGAAGAAGGGTTGGATGCAAAGTGGGGGACTCAATCTATCAGAGGCACTATCTGGCTGGGGCTCCCCAAAGTGCTCCGACACATTCTTCAGAGCTCGAGTGAAAAAGACACAGGTAAAAGCCAAGTGAAACCAGAGGCGCCCTTCCACCCTGCCACAGTGGGACCCTGAGTCCTTGTCCACTTCCTGGGCCCAAGACCTTTTGTAGGATTTTTCTTCTTTAGTTTTTTTTTTTAAGTCTTGTTCTAGCTCAGGTTGACCCGAAACTCACTCTGTAGCCCAGGCTGGCCTTGAACTCACAGTGAGCCTCCTACTTCTGCCTCCCAAGTGCTGGGATTAAAGGCGTGGGCCACCACACCCAGCCCTGGGCCAAGATATTTTTTTTCTTTTTTTGTATGTGTGTAGTGTGTGTGGTGTGTGTGCACACCTGTGGTATATGCATCATTTTTTTCTTTTTTTTTGTATGTGTGTAGTGTGTGCACACCTGTGGTATACGCACGTGTATACAGATGTGCACATCTCATATGCATGTGTGCAGGCCAGAGGGGGATGCTGGGAGTCCTACTCTATTACTCTTCCACCTTATTTCCCTGAGACAATCTCTCATGAAAACTTGAGCTAGCTGTCTTTTGGGGTTTGGGGTTGTTGTTTGGTTAAGCTGGCTGACCAGAGAACCCCAGTGACCCTCCTGCCTCCACCCACCTCAGCAGTGGACCATATCTTGGTGTGTGATGTACGTGTGCATGTGGGGGGGGGCACATGTGTCATAGCTCATGTGTAGGGATCAGATCTTTCAGATATCCTAATGTTTCACCTCATTTGAGGCAGGGTCTCTCCTTACTTGTTCACCAGGCTAACCTGTGAGCTTCCAGAATATTCTTCTGTCTCCATCTCCCATCTGGCTGCTTTTTTTGGCATGCTGGATAACAGAAGCCTGCCCCAGCTTCCAGCTTTTACATGGGACCTGGGTTCGAACCCAAGTACTCAGGTTGCTGTGGCTAGCACTTTATCCACTGAGCACTGCCCCAGCCCCAAACCTGACTTTTTATGCGGGTGCTGGGGTTCGAACTCAGGTTCTCACGCTTGCACAGTTGGGCCATCTCCGAGCACCCCTGAGCTAAGATCGTTAAATACACTCTCTCCACAGAACCCTAGTGCCTAAAAAGCAAAGACTTGTGTTTCCAAGAATAAATGTGCCCCCACCCCACCCCCACGAATCTCTCCTGCCGCAAAGAGTACTGGGACAATTCAGCGTCGCACAGGTGAGACCAGAAAAGCCAGGGCTGGCCCCCAGGACTTGGGGTGTGGAGCAGCTATGGTCTGGGAGCCCCACTTTAAATTCCCTCAAGCTAAAACCACTGTCCCGAGAGAGAGACCAGGAAGATTTCGTTTCTGCTGAGAGACTCCCACCAGCTCTTTGATTAGCGGCCAAACCATGCGACTTTCCAAGTCAAAACGAAAATAAAATAAAGCATGTTACAAAGTGATTCCCTCTCCTCCGATTCATTTTTAATGTGGTTTTTCCAGCTCTGGCTTATTGAAAATAGCCCTGTGTGCAAAGGACATGTGTTTGCAATATGCCTGTGACAGTTGGGATTCCAGGAGGCCACTGGAATCAGCAGGAAGGAAGTTAGAGGCATGTCTTTGAGGATCAGGTAACCAGGAACTCTCAAAATAGTCATCGCAAAGACGGCATAAGCCAGCTCTCATCCAGAGACATTGACCTCCACAGGCCCAGGGTTTTCTTGAGGCCGACAGAAGGAAGGGAACAGACGGATGATCCAAGGGCTGTGTCCTGCAGAGACAGCTTAGAGTTTAGCCTCTGTTTCCTCTGGTTCCTCAGCATTGGAGCAAGGTGGGCCAGTATGAGACTACCTAGTGAATTCCAGGTTTAGCCTGGGCTACAGTGAGACCCTGCCTCAAAACACAACAACAACAAAACCCAAGCTTGGGCCGAAGAGATGGTTCAGTGGTTAAGTGTGCTTCCTGCGCAATCATGAGGGCTTGAGGGGGCCTGAGACACCTGAGTCTGAATCTCTGGATCCCATGCAAGCAGCTGGATGTGACCATATACACTTGTAACCCTAGCTCTGCAAAGGGGTGCAGGGGCCAGAGTTGCCCGGGCTCACCACAAAACAGACAAATGAAAACCCCCAGCAAGCTCTGATATCAATAAGAGGCTAAGAACAGGCAGGAGAATGATGAATCAAGGTAGCTGACATATATTCAGCTCAGGCCACCACAGGGCTATGACCCTGCCACAGGTGAGCACTTGGGACATTGTAAAGGCACATACACACGCATATAACACACACACCACATTATATACACAGGCAAAAAATAAAAAAATCCGAGCTCTTATCTGCTCTGGAGCAGGCCCTTAATCCCAATACTTAGAAGGCTGAGGCAAAAGAATCAAAAACTCAAGAGCAGGGCTGGGCAGAAAGCTCAGTAGTTACAGCACTTACTTTACAAGCATTAGGACCCGAGTTCAGATCCCCAGCACCCACATAAAAGACACACCTGTAATCCTAACACTGGGGGGTAGAGACAGGAGGATCTCTGGGGTTCACCGACCAGCTAGCCCAGCTGAATGATGAGCTACAGGTTCAGCTAGAGACCTCCTGTCTCAAAGAGTAAGCTTGACAGTGATTGAGGAAGACCCATCCTACCATCTGGCCTCCGCATATACATGCAACATACAAGCACACATATACAAAAATGCATGCCACATACACATGCAAAGAAGTCCCAGGTGCCGTGGCACATGCTCTTAAGCCCAGTGCGGGGGAGGTGAAGACAGAAGGCTCCCTGGGGCTCACTGGCCACCGGCCAGTTTAGCCTACGTGACAAGTTCCAGATCAAAAACCAAGGTGGGCAGTGCCTGAGGAACAGCACCCAAGGTTGTCCTCTGACACATATACACACAGGTACATGCATACCCCTACACACATACACACGTGTACATATACATGCACACATTCAAAATTATTTATTTGCAAACAGAGAGAGAGAGAGAGAGAGAGAGAGAGAGAGAGAGAATGATGCATGTGCCACTTTGGGTACCTGGCTTTACATGGGTACTAGGGAATCAAGCCTGGGCTGTCAGGTTTTACCAGCAAGTGCCTTTAATTGATGAGCCATCACTTCGACCCACACACACATTGCTTAAAAACTCAAGTCCAGCTTGAGCAACTTAGTGACACTGTTTCAAAGAAAAAGTCAAAAGAGGGCTGGAGATACAGTTCAGTGGTAGAGCACTTACCTAGCATGTGTGAGGCCATGGGATTGGATTCCCAGGACCAATAAATAAATAAATAAGCAAATCAATAAATAAATAACCATATACTCCCAGCTCATCCTGTATATCTGGGACTGTGAGCAATTCACTAAGTTCCTATGAGTCAAGTGGCCTCAGGTTTGAAACGAATAAGTAAAAACATCATAAAAGTCTTCTCAGCTTCATGGACCTCTTGGGCCCTTGGAGAAGGAGTGAGACGACAGGAATGAGGTGTTTTATCAACCCCAGACCCCTGGACACATGTCTCTTAGCACCAACTTTGGTTGCTTCCCCAGACGTGTTGGTGACCCAGGCCTTGAGCGGAGCAAGGTGGAAAGGCCCAAGTCAGAAACTGCATAGATGGGGGAGGTTGCAGAGCCTTGGTTGCTAACTTCAAAGTGAGAGAAGTTAGCTTTGGAACCCAGAGGAGCTCAGGAATTTGGGGTGAGCAGAGGAGAGGCCTGCTAGACTCAAAGCCACTTGCCAACTTCTGGGGCCCAGTGAAGGCAGAAATGATCAAGCCTGACATATGATCCCCTGCCTGGAAATCCCCTCAAAATGGCAGGATACTAGAGATGGGGAAGTGCAGATCTGCGGTGTCCCAGCATGCTCTGTGAGTGTCGAGCTATAGTTAGGAGAGCTCTAGCCATGGCCTCTCTAAGGAGCAAAATGGCCAGGACCATTATATGAGGGGAGGCCATCTCCCTCCTCTCCGATCTGCTGACTGCCAGCTGTTTTCTGCAGAAAGACAAGAGGCCCAGAGGCCTTTTCTGGATCATGGTTTCATTAACACCTTTGTTGTTCCCAATGGGGTCCAGGCTAGCATGCTAGCATGTGCTGGGAGCTTGTTAGAAATGCAGTTTTGGGAGTTTTTGGAAGATGGCCCAGTGCAAGCCCCTCACAGGGGCTGGGAAGGTGGCCCAGTGGATAAAGCTGCTTGCTTGAAAAGCCTAATGACCTAAGTTTGATTCCCCAGCATCCAACTAAAGCCAGGTACCCAAAGTGCTGCATGGGTCTGGAGTTTGTCTGCGGTGGCGAGAGGCCCTGGCCTGCCCATCCTCTCTGTCTCTTCTCTCCCTCCTCGCAAATAAACAGATAAGAATATAAAAGCTATTTAAGTAAAAAAAAAAAAAAGTAAGCATGACCACACATACCTATAACCCCAGTATTGAGAAAGGAATAGGGAAGGAGGATGGCTGAATCTGGGGTTCATTGTTCAACCAGTGTTAACAGTGAGCTCCAGGCTCGGTGAGAGGCTCTGTCTCAAGGAAATAAGTCAGAAAAGTGATAAAGGAGGGCACCCAGTATCCTCCTCTGGCCTCCACACATATGTGCATGAGGTGTACTTATCTGCACATGCTGGTGCATATAACAAAGAGAAAGAGAAAGAATTGCAAGTTTGAACCCGTTTTGGTGATACATGCCCATAATCTGGGAAGAGGAGGATCTGGAGTTCAAGACTAGCCTCAGCTACAGAGTGAGTTTGAGGCCAGTCTGGACTAAATGAGACCCTGTCTCAAAAGCCAAACAAAACACACACACACACACACACACACACACACACACACACACAAATAAATAAATAAAATAAAACAGAAAATGCAGGCCAGCTCCCAGACCTTGCTCTAGCCTCACCCAACCCAAATCTGCATGTGAGCAGGACCCCATGTGACCCCTCCACTAGGACTGCACGAGTTGCGACCCCTCCACTAGGACTGCACGAGTTACTTGACTCACGTGTTGTTCTCCACCATTGGTCCCACTGTAGGAACCCTGGTGCCCTGGGCAGGCACTCTGCAGGACATGCACCTGCCTCTCAAAGAAGGAACAGCCACAGGCAGAGGAAGGAGAGGGCATCTGTCTTTAGAGCACCCAAGAACAGATTGGGGAGGAGCTGCTCCCCTATCATCACAGAAGCTGAGACCCCCCCAAGGGCAATTCTGTCCAGCTGTTGATCCTTTTCCTGGTCTCTGGAGAAGAAGGAAGAGCTCTTGCCCAGCTCATACCAAAGCCTGGGTCCTTTCAGCACCTGCCCAGCCCTTTTAAACTCTGAAGGAGTTTCTGGCCCAAGGGCTGCTGCTGGGGAATGCCCAGGCCCCTCAGAACCTCAGGTTTCCTATTCAAACAAGACAGAGTTGAGCCAGATAACAGCAAAGCCTTGCTTGGCAGGTAACAAATAACAATAATAACATCATTGGTGATGTTTTTCTCTGTACTTGAACCCAGGGTCTCAAACATGCTAGGCAGGCCATCTACTGCTGAGCCACACCCCAGCCCCTCACTATGGGGTTCGAGGCAGACCTCTCCCACTGAGCCACAGCCATCTTTTTTACTTTCTGTTTGGAAATGGAATCTCACTAAATCACCCATGATGACCTTGAACTTGCTGGGTAGCCCAGGCAGGCCTTGAATTTGTAATCCTTCTGCCTCAGCCTCCTGAGTAGCTGGGGTTAGAGGCTTGCACCACTAGGCCCATTTTATCTTATTTTGGTTTTTTTGAGGTAGGGTCTCTCTGTAGCCCAGGCTGACCTGGAACTCACTTTGGAGGCCCCCAAACTCACAGCAATCCTGCTACCTCTGCCTCCCTAGTGCTGGGATTAAAGGTGTGCGTCACCATGTCTGACCCTAGGCCTATCTTAATAGCGCCTCCCTCTACCTGCTCTTTGTAATATATGGGTCAAGTTTGCCTTTCAGGATACAGGATACCCAAACCTGATCTTGCTCATTCAGTCAGTCAGTCAGTCAGTCAGACAGTCAGTCAGTCATTCCCTAAGCATTTATGGAGTAACAAGATATAACAGAGAATACATCAGACAAAGCCCCAGAGAGACCTCCATTCCAGTGAAGAAGATAGTTTGTGGTAAATTAGATAGAACTAGTACTTTGAGGGCTGCAAGTGTCATGGGGGGAAATACAGCAGAGTGAAGGAAGGGATGAGAGAGGGGTATGGGACGGAGTCATGCTGTTTAGAAAGAAATGGTGTCCAATAGGGGTCATAGTATGTGCAAAGGCCCTGGGGTAGAAGTGGGTTTATGGCATTGAACAAAGAGGGGGCCGGTGGAATGGGGGCAGAGGGAACTGGGGGCTGTGGTAGATCAAGTCAGAGAGGCAGGAAGAATACTAAGGTTGCTCCAGGGTGGGCAAAAGCCACAGTGATCCAAGACAGATCCCTCAAGCATGAAACCTAGAAGGCAGACATTCCCCAGTGCATTTCTGGAGCAAAGCAGAGAGTCCTCAGGAGCAAGCAAAAGCCCCCCCCCCCAGTGGTTCTCAGTCTGTGGGTCTGATTCCAGAAGGTTCCACTACCTTCTTAGATTTTTTCAGCTCTGAACAGGATCCTAATATCTTAGAGGACACAGGAGGTAGAAACGGAAAATGTTCAATCCAGGGGTCACCGGTGCCCAGAAGCTACCTGAGGGGCTGAGAGGGCTGAGAACTCCCTCCCCAACACAGCCTACCTTCCCTGTTAAAGGAACGTGCTCCCCAAGTCTGGAAAGCACTGGCACCCCAATGGCTCCATTTCAAGTGCCATCATCCCAAATCCTCCAGGGAATTCAAACTCCAAAGTGAGATCTGAGACGACACTTTCATGTCTGTGTGCTGGGATCAGCTTACCTTCATACTGTGCCCAACCCCATGCCGTGGGGATCATATTTTCAGGGTGCAGCATGGAGGGGAAGCTGCACTAAGCTGCCCTCACCTTTGCAAACCCCTCTGCCTCTAGCCTGGGTCTCGGTCCCTCTGCTGTAACCTGGACAACCGCCAAGGACTCCAAGGATAAGGAAGAGAGGAACAGCATCATGGACCTGGCTCAGGGGGGCAACCTGGGGTCTACAATTCCTGTGTGTGATGGTTAATCTTGTCAACTTCATGTGAATTAGAGTCACCATGGAAACAAATCTCTAGTCTGTAAGGGAGTTTCTAGGTTAGGTTAATTAAGAGGGGAAGACCCACCCTAAATATGGATGTCACCATTTCACAGATTGGGTCCTGGGCTGAATAAAGAGGAAACTAGAGCTGGAGAGATGGCTTAGTGGTTAAGGTGCTTGTCTGCAAAGTCTAACGACCTGGGGTTCGATTCCCCAGTGCCAACATAAAGCCAAATGCACAAAACAAAGAGGGGCGTGCATCTGGAGTTCATTTGCAGAGGCAGGAGGCCCTGGCATGTCTATTCTCTCTCTCTCTCTCTCTCTCTCTCTCTCTCTCTCTCTCTCTCTCTCTCTCCTTGCAAATAAATAAATAAATAAAGTAATAGTAATAGTGCAGCACTGGTCTCTCTCTGCTTCCTGACTGCAGATGAAATGTGACCAGCTGCCTCGTGCTCCTGACACCATGTCTTCACTGCCAAGATGGACCGTGTCCTCTCAAACAGTGAGCCAAAATAAACCTTCCTTCCTTAAGTGCCTCTTGTCAAGTATTTTGTCACAGCAACAGAAAAAGTGACTAATCTATCATGTTAAACACAACTGATAGGGGCTGTTGGCTTAGACTACTCATACATTAGATAAAACACACCAAAATGAGCCAGGCGTGGTGGCGCACACCTTTAATCCCAGCACTTGGGAGGCAGAGGTAGGAGAATCACCATGAGTTCAAGGCCACCCTGAGACTACATAGTGAATTCCAGGTCAGCCTGGGCTAGAACGAGACCGTACCTAAAAAAAAAAAACACCAAAATACCTTCATTTATGCTTAAGTTCCAATCATCAAGCCAACATGTTTTTTAAAAATCTATTTATTTATTTATTTGTAAGGAGAGAGAGCTAGATACACCAGAATAAACTCCAGATGCATGCACCATTTTGTGCATCTGGCTTTATGTGGGTACTGGGGAATTGAACCCAGGCCAAGAGGCAATCACCTTTAACCCCTGAGTCATCTCCCTAGCCCCACAGGTTATTTTTGGTTGTTATTTGTTTTTTTTCAAGGTAGGTTTTTTTTCTATCACAACTCACAGTGATCCTCCTACCTCAGCCTCCTGAGTGCCGGAATTAAAGACCTGAACTACCACACCCAGCTCCATGGGGTTTTTTGTTCGTTTGTCTATTTGTTTTGTTTTTGGCCCACTGAGCAATTAGGAAAATTATACCAGCCTTGTCCCTAAAAAGGCCACTTTTAACAGATACCCTTACATCCTTATAAAGAAATTGTTTTGGTTTGATCAACAATGGTAAACAACAGTGAATCTTGCAAACCTTAACACTGGCCAACCAAGCCAAATAAGCCAACTAGGGCAATAGTGGCAGGTCTGTTATGGGGAAAACCAACTGCTCTCTAATTGGACTGGAGGCCTCCTCCCATGGAGGGACACATGCCTGGTACTGAAGACCTAGCCAGAAGCTTAATGGCAGGGGAGGTCATGAGCCCTAAGAGAGTAATGCCTGCTGTTGTCTGGCTAAATGCATATATTAAACCTACCAAATTGCCTTATAAACATATATTAATGCTACTCTCACTGTTGTCTAGAGAAGCTTCTCTCTTCAGATGGCGGTGACCACCAGGATGACTCAAAAGACACCATAGTGCTGAGAAGTGACAGTGGAGTGTTCAGCATCGGGACATCTCGATCACACTTCCTGAGGCTCAGGGTCTATTGTGGAAGAGGTGGTGGAGAGATTGTAAAAGCCAAAGGAAGGGTAGGACTGCTTACAACGCAAACTTCCAGACACAAAATGGCCTTGATATTCATGACCTCGCAGTGCCTGACACTACCTACACAAGACCTTCATAAAGAGAGGAAAAGATGACGACATTGAAACAAAAGAGAGACCACCTGAGAGGGGGAGGGGATATAATGGAGGGTGGGTTTGAGAGGGGGGAAAGTGGGGTGGGGAGGGAATTATCATGGTTTATTGTCTAGAATTATGGAACCTGTCAATAAAAAGTTTTTTTTTTTAAATGTTATGGTTTGAGTGTGAAATGTCCCCCATAGACTCACGTGTTTGAACACTTAGTCTCCAGCTGGTGGTGCTATTTTGAGAAGATAAGGAAGCTTCTTGATATTGGGCCTAGCTAGTGGACCTAAGTAAGTGGGGGTGAGCTTTGGAGGGTTATAGCTTGCCCTGCTTCCTGTCCAGCACCATGTGAGAAGCTACAAGCTCCTGTTGCTACTGACCAACCCCCTCCAGCCACCACACCTTCCCCACCTCAGAGCATTCTACTCACTGAACTGTGAGCCAAAGTTGATCCTTCTCTGCTTAAGCTGCTTCTGCCAGGTGTTTTGTCACAGCAACGAGAAAAGAAGTAACTAATACAAAAATAACTGTTTGTTTGCTTTGTTTTTTGAGGTAGGGTCTCGCTCTAGCCCAGGCTGACCTGGAATTCACTATGTAGTCTCAGGGTGGCCTTGAACTCAAGGCAATCCTCCTACCTCTGCCTCCAGAGTGCTGGGATTAAAGGTGTGTACCACCACACCTAGGAAAAGTCACTCTTTTTTTTTCCTGATACAAGAGTTTACTAGGTAGCCAGGCTGGCCTCGAACTCCCTATCCTCTCACCTCTGCCTCCAGAATGCTGGAAAGGAACGTTGACGCAACCAATATGCTTTTGGTTCTCTATGACTTTTTTTTTTTTTTTTTGTGGTGCTGAGGACTGAACCCAGGGCCTTGTGCTTGCTAGGCAAGCGCTCATCCACTGAGCTAAATCCCCAACCCCTCTCTGTGACTTTTTTTGGCCTCTTTCTACCATAACAACAACCATGTCTGCTCAACTCACCAGAATTCAATTTCGTGCAATGAAGTATAACCTAGTTCTATGCTAATAAATAAAAGTCAAGTAGACCTTTCAACCAACACTGTAATTTTGCATTTTGGCACCTAGAAGGTGAACTAAGGGCTTGGGGGAAATTTCTGGAATAGAAGCCCTACCACTCCCAGCACCAGTGTATGACCACCCTTCTTGGAGGTAATCCAGAGCAGTGCCCACCAACTCCTGAGTCCTCCTTCTGTCCTGAAGTCCTAACGGTATTCCAGGAGGAATTCACAAATGTTGCGCACTTCCCTGCTTACTAACCTTAAGTGGCTCCTATTACCAACAGGACCAAGTTCAAGCTGCCAAGTCCACCTCCCAGGCCTCGCACCCTGAACTCACCTCGTACGTATTTGTGTTTATTGGTTATACATCTGACAGGGAGAGGTTCCCAACCCACTGATAGCCACTCCCTCTTCGTCTTTCCAGGTTGTTGGGGTTTTTGCATGTGAATGTGGGGTGCATGGGTGTGTGTGGGGGTTTGTGCCTGTGGAAGCCAGAGGTTGATGTCAGGTGTATTCCTGATCACTGTCCTTTTCTTTATTTTTTATTTTTTATTTATTTATTTTTTTGCTTTTCGAGGTAGGGTCTCGCTCTATCCCAGGCTGACCTGGAATTCACTATGTAGTCTCAGGGTGGCCTTGAACTCACATCCATCCTCCTACCTCTGCCTCCCGAGTGCTGGGATTAAAGGCGTGCACCACCACGCCCGGCTTTGATCACTTTCCATCTTATTTACTAAGACAGGATCTCACTAGAACCAAGAGCTCCCCAATTCAGTTAGTCTAACCAGCTAGCATGGCCTGGGTTTCCCCTGTCTCCGCCTCCCCAGTGCTGGGATTACAAGCAGCACCCCTGCTCACCTAGGATTTATGTGAAGCTAGGGATCTGAACTCCGGTCTGCACATTGAGCCATCTCCCTAGCCCTTTCTCTTTCCAGGTTTGACTCCTCAATGAAGAATCCTGAGGGGCCAAGACATCCATCCTGAGAACAAAACACACAGTCTACATTTGTCTTTGTGACGTCACATCCAGCCTTGCCAAGTTGACCTGCACCCGTGTCTATTCTGTTGATAACTTCCACAGGCTCCTGGAGGACAGAGTCCTTGTAGAATTCTCAGCACCCGACCTAGCATCTGACAAGGAAGCAGCGGTTGCTTAGATGCTTAGTGCCTCATTGCTATGGATGTTGAGTTCAAATCCTCGCCCTGATACTTACAAGCTGCGTGAGCTCAAACAAGTTACTCACCCTCGCTAGCCTCTTGTAAAATAAAATATTTAAAAATTGCATACTTCCAAAATAGAATGGTACAGAGTAAATACTCCTATTTCAAACGGGAGGACTGGAGAGATGGCTCAGGGGTTAAGGTACTTGTCTGCAAAGCCTAAGAACCCAGGTTCAATTCCTCAGTACCCATGTAAAGCCAGGTACACAAAGTGGTGCATGCATCTGGAGTTTGCTTGCAGTGGCTAGAGGCCCTGGCACACCCATTCTCTCTGTCTCTCTCTCCTTGCAAATAAGTAAATTTTTTGTTTGTTTGTTTTTCAAGGTAGGGTCTCACTCTAGTCCAGGCTGACCTGGAATTCACTCTGTAGTCTCAGGGTGGCCTTGAACTCATGGCGATCCTCCTACCTCTGCCTCCCGAGTACTGGGATTAAAGGCATGCGCCACCACGCCCGGCCATTTTTTTAAAATTATTAACAAAAAGAGAGGAATAAGGACATAGCAAAGAAAGATTGGACCCAAACAAGACTGAAATCCTGCAGCTCTGTGTCCAGTATCTGGGACTCATCTGGGCCCCCAAAGCCTTGGGTGGATTGTATCTGCTCACACTGTAAACCAAGATAAGCCTTTCTCTCTTAGGTAGCTTTCATCTCACACTTGTCACAGTAACAACAAAATCATCTCATACAATGACTTTAGGGAAAGTAGTGTCCAATTTGCAAAAAAAGACATGAGGCTACCAAGGGCCAGACATGCTGTGTGAAACCTCGAGCCATCCCTCTGGGTTGTACATAAGGACATGGAAGGCCTCAGGCCCAGAGCGACAGAGGCAGTGGTCATCAATATATATATAGATAGATATGTCCCAGTCTACATCCTGCTCCACATCCCACCATCAGAAGTGCCTGGAGACTGCTTCCTTGGGAAGAAAGGGAAATTAAGTCAGAGTGTTTTCAAAGGCTATGATTGCTAGAATATCCGGCTTGGGGGTCTGCCTGACATCAGGGCTATGTCGGGTGGATAACATTACAGCCCCGAGTGCTCAGCGATTGCAGCTGGGGCGGATGGTCCTTCCCAGCCGTCTTTCTGATAGCCTGACATTCTCCGAGGATAGTGTAATGCCTCTTTAAGACAATACTCCAGATCTTTGTTTTTTTCTCTGGGCCAGAAGACTATCAGGTCAATTACTTTCTGAAACCACAGCAGTTTCTTCTGCTGTCTTTCCCAGAAGGGGGTTCAGCAGCAGTGGGGAAGCCGGGTGTGAGGAATCCAGCCCACTTTCTGCAGAGGCAATGAATCAAAGCCATTTGGGGGCAACAGATCAGGGAGAGGGTCTTGCTTGCAACCTGGGGTGCGCCGGGCAACGTGTACTGCTGCTTATCACCCCTGCTGAGGAAAGCCAAGTCACGTTCACGTTCGTGCCATTAAGCAAGTGCAGCTGGAGGAGCGAGTCCTGGCCCCCTGCCATATACCTTCCTGGGCTTGATTCACAAGTTCTCCCATTCAACAAACCTTCGAGAGTCAGCTTGTCTGAAGAGCACAAACCAGACACTACTTGAGAGACCGGAAATGCAGACAAAACCCTTGAGAAACCCAGGTTCATAGCCAGGGCCCAAGAGGAGATGGGGGGGGGGCAGGAGAGGGGCTGGGGAGACAGCTCAGTTGGTAAAGTACTTGTCTTGCAAGCATGAGGACCTGAGTTTGATCCTCAGAATGCACATAGATGCCAGGCATGTTAAACATGCTTACTTGCAAAGCTTGATGGCCTGGGTTCGAATCCTCAGTACTTACATAAAGCCAGATGCACAAAGTGGTGCATGTGTCTAGAGTTGATTTGGAGTAGCAGGAGACTCTGGTGTGCCCATACTTAATGTCTGTCTGTCTGTCTCTCTCTCTCTCAAGTAAATAAAAATATCTTTTTTTTTTTAACAAAACAGGCATAAATGGTACCACGTGCCTGTAATTTCAGTATTGGGGAAGTGGAGACAAGAGGCTTTCTGGAGCTTGCTGGCTAGTCTAGTCTAATGGGTGAGCTACAGGCCAATCAGAGCTCCTGTTTCAAAGGAGGCAGATGGCATTTCTGAAGATGACACCAAAAGTTGTCCTTTGGACTTTATCACACACGTGTTCACATCCTGCTGGAGGTGAGGGGCTTGAATGGGGCTTGTTTTTAGGACAGGCCCCAGGGATGACCTGCCTACTCAGGGACAGCTGTGAGAAGAAACCAAGCCAGGCACCCCCCACCCCTAGCAGTGACAAATGCATTTTTCCAACCAAATGATCAGCCACCCAGCAGGCGGTATTTACATTTCTCCTACAAATGCTTTTTATTGTTTTGCCTTTTTTATTTCCTTTAATGGCTCCATTTCTTCTGAACCAAACAAAAGCCCATTGTCTGAGTAGTTCCAGGCACCCCAAAAAGTCCCTTTTCTCCACTGGTGACCACCAACATCCCTCATCCTTATGCTGTCCAACCCCCCAGGTCAGTGAAGGGTCAAAGCTGGGCTTTTTGGCTTTCGAGGAAGGGTCTTGCTGTAGCCCAGGTTGCCCTGGAATTCACTTTGTAGTCTCAGGGTGGTCTCAAACTCATGGCGATCCTCTTGCCTCTAGCTCCCAAGTGCTGGGATTAAAGGTGTGTGCCACCATGCCAAGCAGGGCTGGGTTTCTGAACTGCTGTCTCTTGGGGGTGGTTGTGATTTGAGGCTGGAATTCTGACCTTCCTGAGACTCTGTACATTCGTTTCTAAATGGAAGGCAGTGCTCATACTCACCTACACCTCATGGGAACAGCCTGAGGGTCGAGGGTGGATGGCAATGTGACCACAGCCATGAAAGACATCCTAAGGGCCTGCAGTCATGTGAATAAGTTGGTGATGGTCTCGAGGTCCCTTCCGTCTCTGGCTGACCCAATTCTCTCATTTGCTTCGAGGGTGGTGGAGGTGGGAATACATCTGGCATCTCTTTCTTCCCCTGGGCTGTAAAAGTTGACAAGACTCCATGCCTTCTCTTCTCTACAGCTGGGGAGAGGGTCCAGGCCCCAGCCCATCACCCTGACTTCCTTAGCTGCTAAATAAAAGCAGTGTCCACCTATGAACTTCTACGGCGGGGGTGGGGAGTGCCTACTGCTTTTCTACATGGTCTAAAGAATCCCAGGAGTTGGGGCTTATGAGATAGTTTAGTGGGTGAAGTGCTTGCAGTGCAAGCCCTAGAACCCATTGAAGAATGCCAGGCAAGGCCAGGCATTGTGACACAGCTCTTTAATCCCAGCACTTGGGAGGCAGAGGTAGGAGGATTGCCTTGAATTCAAGGCCACCCTGAGACTACACAGTGAATTCCAGGTCAGCCTGGACTAGAGCGAGACCCTACCTTGAAACCCCCCCAAAAAAGCTTTTGCTTACTACAAACAAGCACGCACGCACGTGCGCACACACAAAAAGAAAGAAAGAAAGAAAGAAAAAAAAAAAGAATCACAGGGACTGAACCATAGCATCTCCCTGTTTTCAATTGCTCAGCCAGGTGTGGTGACACACATCTGCCATCCAGCAGTGATGAAGGGGAGGGTTAGGAGTCCAAGGCCAGTCTTAGCTACGTAGCAAGTTTGAGGCTAACCTGAGCTACATGAAACCCTGTCTCAAAAGAAGGTGTGGCTGGGGTGATAGCTCCGTTGGTAAAAAGCTTGCCACCCAAGCAAGAGGACCTGAGTTTGATCCCAAGACTCATGTAAATACCAGGTCAGCATGGCAGCCCACTTAGAATCCCTGTGCCTGGGAGGAAGAGCCTGGCATTCCCAGGGCAAGCAGGCAGCTAGATGAGCGAGTCAACAAGCTCCGGTGTCTGATGGGACCCTGTCACAGTAAATAGAGTGGAGAGTGACCAAGGAAGAAGCCCAGAGTCAACCTCTGGGCTCCACACGGCACTCATATGAGCTCACACATACATGAAAATGTAAAACCCAGCAAAAGAAAACAAATTAAAAATTTGAGGGCTGGAAAGATGGCTTTTCCTGCAAAGCAGAAGGACCCGAGTCCAATTCCCCAGGACCTACGTAAAGCCAGATGCATAAGGTGGCAGATGCGTCCGGAGTTTGTTTGCAGTGGCTGGAGACCCTGGTGCACCCATTCTCTCTCTCTCTTTCTGTAGGACTTTCTCATTCTCTCAAATAAATAACTAAAAAAAAAATTTTTTTTTTTTTGGTTTTTCGAGGTAGGGTCTCACTTTAGCCCAGGCTGACCTGGAATTCACTATGTCTCAGGGTGGCCTCGAGCTCATGATGATCCTCCTACCTCTGCCTCCCAAGTGCTGGGATTAAAGGCGTGCACCACTACGCCCGGCTAAATATTTTTTAAATTTTGAAAAGGCACGATTCTGAGAATCTTCTTGATTCTCAGAAGAGCGTAAAAGCATGGTTCCTGTATTGATAGGAAATGAACACGTGCCGAAGCTTCTGCTCAGGGCCGTAATTAAAGAAGAGAAGATGTGCAGGATATCCCTGTCACGAGCAGTTCAAAGGCAAGTTCATGACCACGGGAACATGGAGGCCAAGAAGGAATGCTGAAATGCATTTACAACTAGATGCAAACCAGGCACGTCCCCAGGGCACAACCAACTGCCTTTCACTGGACGCAATTAACTTACATGCATGCAGACAAGAATCCTTCAAAGTAGTCTTACTTTTATACAACTTAACAGAGCTGTAAAATTGCTGAAAGACCATAAAAGATGGAGATAACCCAGAAGAGTATTCTAGAAAGAGAACATCTTTTCCCTGGCTTTTAAAAGCCTGCAGTTGAACTGGGTTGATGAAAGCATCCTGGAGGGAGATGGTAATGATGATCGAATCGACAATGTGAGTGTACATGGTACCAATGAATTAAAAACTCAGATCCAAAAGGGGGTCAGGAAGAAGGCTCAGTGGATAAAACCCTTGCACAAGCGTGAGGACTGGAATTTGGATCCCCAGCACCCACGTAAATGCTGGGAGGGATTGCTGGCCTGTCTGCAACCCCAGCGCTCACTCGGGAGAGGTAAAGACAGAGTTCCTAGCGCCAGCTAATCTAGCAGAATTAGTGAGCTCTGGGTTCAAGTGAGAGACCCTGTCTCAGGAAAAAATGTGAAGACACTCCACGTCAGCCTCTGGCCTCACCACACGCATGCACACCCTCCCACACGTGCACAAACACGCATACACATTTGCACGCACACCGCACACACGCACATGCAAAAATATTTTTGAAACATCAATAAAAAGACTTCTCCTAGATAACCTTTTTTTGAGTTCTTGTGATTTTTTTTCCCAGTTCTGGGACTTGACTTCCCTCATGCATACTCTTCCAATGGGCTACCCTAACCCTAAAAATTATGATTTTTGTCTAGAGTAGAGTGGGCTGAGCTTGTAACATGGAGAGGAACAGGAAAAAAAATGTCTTCAATTTAAAGGATTCGCCACAGCTCTTAACAGTGACAAGTGGGTTTGCTCTTCTTTTTTTTTTTTCAAGGTAGGGTCTCACTCTAGCCCAGGCTGACCTGGAATTCACTATGTAGTCTCAGGGTGGCCTTGAACTCATGGTGATCCTCCTGCCTCTGCCTCCCGAGTGCTGGGACTAAAGGCGTGCTCCACCGCGGGTTTGCTCTATTGACCTGTCCAAAAGTTGTCTCTCCTACCCAGAATCTCTTCAGACCCTGTGACGTAGATGCACGTTGACTAACCAGAAGGCTGGCAGGCAGGCTGGGGGCTCTGGGGACACAGAATAATTGTCCCAGGGTTTCAGATCTGTCGCATGTGACAACAATGCAGCATGTCAGGGATTCTACCCTCCTCACAGCCCAATGCCACCCCCAAGCAGCATGGCTGATCCTAAATCCCCCGACAGCCCCTCCAGTGCGGTAAAGAATCCAAGCTAGAGCTCTGGTTCAAGTGAGAGATCCTGTCTCAATAAATAGCGTAGTAGGAGGCAATGACACCTTTAATCTCAGCACTCAGGAGGCAGAGGTAGGAGGATAGCCATGAGTTCGAGGCCAGCGTGAGACTACATAGTGAATTCCAGATCAGCCTGAGCTAAGGCAAAACCCTACCTGAAAACAAAACAACAACAACAAAGTATGAAGAGAATGCTGATCACCTTATCAATAAGAGGAAAGGCTGAGGGGATGGGGAAGAGAACTAGTTCCCCACTGAGCCCATCACAGCCCCCAGAGCCCTGGAAGCAGATAAAAAGGCAGACACACATGGGAAGGAAGATCTTCGGTATGCAGATGGAGGGGGACAGGTTACAACACAGGCCTCCAGAGAAAGAGAGTCCTCAGTGGCTACCTCTCTAGGGAGAGGGGGAATAGGGGACCACTATGGACCTCCATAGCTGGAGGAGAGACAAGAACAGGTTGGGGCTCCCCAGATGTTTGGTCTCCTCTGCAGCCTCCCGGAGGGCAGGAGGCCTCTGAGATCCACCAAGCCTCTGGACTGAAAGACCTGAGGTGTATAAGCCATGTCTGTGGCCTGGGCCCAAGACCCAGAAGACCCGTGTCTTTGTTGTTCTCAAGGCCTGAGAACTCTCTGGAACACGTGCTGTGTCTGAGCTTCTCACCGCAGGGTCACAGATTGTTTTAATACCCACATGGGTATCTTTGGTCTGCTGCACTCCTGGAGTGTAATTTCAGGACAGTCGCTGCTTATGTAGGTATAAGGGATCCACCTTGGTTAGGGACAAGGAAGACATCACTCCCGCCTCAGGAACCCTTCAGAAGGTGCCAGAATTCTCACAAATGCGTAACTTTCCCAGGCTCAGGAGTGGCCTTTGGCAGAGAATCCCAACCTTGTGGGGGGGGGGGGAGTAGTGTAGAGTTCGGGTTCACATCATGAGAGGACTTCAAAACTAAACCCTAGTACAGGCCTAAAGCTCCTGGGGAAGTCGCTTGCTCACTCCTATCCCCTTTTACCAAAGGCTCCAAATTCCAAGTACCCAAGTTCAAGGCTTTCCCTCTGGGGTGCTCAAAGTGATGTTCAGAGAATCTGACCGTGCTTAGGTTTTAAGACTATGTCTGTCGTCTCCTAGCCCAGTATTTATACTGCTGAGCCTCCTTTAAAAACAAATGGCAGGTCAGCCTGGGCTAGAGTGAGACCCTACCTCAAAAAAACATAGTTGTATGTATGTGTGTGAACGCAGGTACATGCATGCCAGGACGAGCATGTTCAGAGGACAACTTCAGGGTCAATCTGTGCCTTCCACCTTGTTTGGGACAAGGTCCCTTATTCACCACTGTGTTTGCCAGGCTAACTGGCCCACAAGCATTCAGGGATTCTCCAGTCTCTGACTCCCAACTCATTGTAGAAGGGCTACAATTACAGACGCACACTACTGTATCTGAGGTGGCATGGGTTTGGGGGATCTGAACTCAGGCACTCACACTTGCAAGCACTTTTACCCACTTCTCTCCAGCCATGGAAGCCTCCTTTGATGGTCTCACTACACCCACTGGCCTTTCCATCCATGCCTGCCTGGAAGTCCCTTGAATGGGAGTTGTCCATGTAAGCTCCCTTCCTCCTCCTCCAAGACTGTGCCCAGGTTCCTGGTTGCATAGGGCAAACGACGGGCCATAGCCTTACTGGAGATTTGCCTAAATGTCTCAGAATTAGTAGTAGAGAGTCCGATTCCAAAATAACATACATGAACGTCCTGGAACCCATTATGTCCTGATCCGTTAGGCAGAAGGAAGCGCGGTCCATAGCTAAGTACAAGACAGCCTGGAACCCATTACAGCCTCCAATGGAAGACAAAGCCAGCGAGAAAGGACATTATGCGATCGACGTGACCAATAAACGACGTGTTGGCATCTCCCTTCCACCGGGATGTGGATTAACAACAGATGTATTACACTAATGTCGATTTGTATGCTAATCGAAAACAACTGCAGAGCCTTTGCAGACAGAATTCCATAAATGCAGCCTGGCCTGGTCCCGCAGCTGCTGGTAAAGGCAGGACTTGGGCCGGTTGGGGGCCCCTATCTCCAGCCCTCTCCTGCAGTGCTGTCTGTGGGGGACCCCCAGCTCGGGGTCAGCCTTGACTCAATGCCATGTCTCTGCTTGGGCAGGCTTGCAAAGAGGAGGAGGGGGCACTGAGAGCCTTTGGCTCTGGAGGGGACATGGAAACAAGAATTCAGCTGGGGGCTGGGGAGATGGCTCAGTGGACAGAGGGATTGCTTGTACCAGCAAGAAGACCTGAGTGCAGAACCCCAGAATCCACAGAAAAGCCCCACACTGTGGTGGATGCCTGGGACCAGCGTGCCTCTGGCAAGAAGGGAGGCGTAGATAGGAGAAGCCAGCTAGCCTGGCAAACACAACAGTGAACAAGAACAGGAGAGAGAGAGCCTGCCTCAGACATGGTGGAAGGGGAGGACTAAAATCTTGAAGCTCTGACCTCCACATACATGCTGCAGTGCACATGTGCCTATACTCACACCACAAACATAAACACACAAACATATGCACGTGTACATACACACACACACACACATACACACATGCACACATGAATTCAACTTCTCTGGGATTGATTTCAGAATTCCAGAGAACCTTAGACCCACCGAGACTCCTCTACCCCCAACCCCATCATCATCTGAGCTGACCATTGGAAACTCTGGGCTTCTGTGGGTTGCAGCACTAAAATCTAGACCCACTCCCCCAGGTCTCTGGCATCCATTGCCCCATGCTGTTGGGCTTATAGGCAGTCCCCCGGAGCCCAGGGCTGGGGATGTAGTTCAGTGGCAAAGTACTTGTCTAGTACATGCAAGTCCCTGGGTTCCATCCCCAATATCCTAACACACAGAGAAACAGGTTTGCTAAAACAGTCCATTTTGTCCCATCACAGAGATTTTTCTGAGAAAGGCCTCAAGGTTTTAAAGCAGCTCTATGGGGTGTACAGGGCAAGGATGATGGCTCAGTAGGTAAAGAGTTTGCTATTGCAAACGTGAGGACCTGAGTTCAATTCCAAGCACATATGTACAAAGCTGGACATGGTCATACGCATGTGAAACCCAAGTGTTGGGGGGGGTGAAGACAGGAGGATCTCTGAGGCTCACTGGTCAGCCAGTATAATGAAAAAATGGGGAGTTCCAGGTTCAGTGAGAGACATGTAATCAGGGAGATAAGTTGGGAAGCAACTGAGGAAGACACCTAGTGTCAATCTCTGGCCTGCCTATACCCACACACATACAAACACACATAAATGTACACCTGAGAACACATACAGATATGCATATGAACCTGCAAACACATACATGAAAACCACACACATGCAAAAAAAATAATAGATCCTTGGCTGTGAATGATGACACATAACTGTAATCCCAGCATGTAAGAAACAGAGGTAGGAGAATCACAAGTTTGAAGCCAACTGGATTACTCAGCAAGACCCTGCTTCACAAAACAAGGTCTGGAGCATAGCTCAGTGCCAAAGCATTTGCCTAGCATATGAAAGTCCTGTGTTCAATCCTTGGCACCACAACACACACACATACAGCACAAAGATTCAGAGGTTACAATGAGTCCCAAACAGTTAAGTACATTGATCAATATCTAGACAAGTCACAGTGAATCTGAAAAACACCAAAGACAAAACCTTTACAATCAACAGAAGATAATGAAAGATTTACCTCCAAAGACATCTTGAGTAGACCTTTCAAAAGCAACTACAGAAGCCAGAAAAGAATGGGATACCATCTCCAAAAGTCAGAGAGATAATAACTGGCCACCAAGAGTTTTAGACCCAGCTAAAATAGCATTCAAATTTCTTTTTGGACTGGGGAGATGACTCAGTGATCAAAAGCACTTCCTGCACAAGCATGACAACCAAAGTTAAGATTAACCCTTAGTGGTTAAGGTGCTTGCCGGAAAAGCCTACTGACTGGAGTCCAACTCCTCAGTACCCATGTAAAGCCAGATGTACAAAGTGGCACATACATCTGGAGTTCATTTGCACTGGCTAGAGGCCCTGGCACACTGTCATTCCAAAGCACCTATGACAATGGGAGCTGGAGTCAGGAGAAACCATAAGATCAAGGGTCAACTAGTCTGGTGTTCACAATGGTGAAACAAGAGATTGCCTGTCCCAAACAAGGTGGGAGGCCAGGAATGACATTTTGAGGTTGTCCTCTGACCTCCACACACATGCCATGAAAATGCATGTTCATATACAAACACTACATGCACACACACTACATGCAGACACACACACAAAGAGCAATAACTAAATACAATAACTTGGGCTGGAGAGACGGCTCAGCGGTTAAGGCACTTGCCTCCAGTGCCTAAGGCCCCGGGTTCAATTCCCCAGGACCCACATAAGCCAGACCCACAAGGTGGTGGCCCTGGATCTCTCTCTCTCTCTCTCTCTCTCTCTCTCTCTCTCTCTCTCTCTCTCTCTCTGCTTGAAAATGAATAAATAAAATATTTTTTTAAAAATACAATAACTTGAGGACAAAGACTAAAAGATGCCAAAACTTAGATATAACAGGGTCATGCAAATTGTGAAGCAATCAATCATTTATCATCCACTAATGTGCAACAATTAGGAAGTCTGATAACAGCAAATATTGACCAGGCTGTGGAGCAATGGGGGAACTTTTGTTTGCTGTTGATGGAGTGGAAATTGGAACTCCATGTCCATTGAGCTTGGAAAGCTGCTGACAGTATCTATAAGAGTTAAAAGTAAGTATTTTCCTTTGCTAATGAGCACTAGAGTATTACCTGCAACTCTGCTTAGAACTGTAAAAATAATAATTGTCTTCCAGGAAGGGATAGATATCCATGCAGTGTGTTGCACTTACTTTCTTGTGGCTGGGACAAAATAACAGAAGCAGTTTATGGAGGAAAATTATTTATTTTGGCTTACGGTTTCAAGGGGTAGTTTCATCATGGTGGAGGGCGGGGGAGGAAGCATGACAAGAGCAGACAGCAAGGCATCACAGCTTGTCACATCAGCAGGGAGGAAGCAGCAAGAGTGATCTGGCTAACACAGACAAAGATTCTGAGTTATAAAACCCCAGGGCATGCCCTCAGTGACACACCTCCTTCAGCAAGGCTTCACCTCCCAAAGGCTCCACCAGCTGGGGATCAAGTATGAGGCCTAATCAATGAGGCTATGGGGGACATTTACATTCAAACCATCATACAGTAGAATATTAGAAAACAGTTAAAAGAAGTGATAGGGGCTTGGGAGATGGCTCAGTGGTTAAAGGCACTTGCTTACAAAGACTTCCAGCCCAGGTTCAACTCTCCAGTCACGTAAATCCAGATGCACAAAGTGGCACATGCATCTAGGGTTTGTTTGCAGCGCAAGAGGTCCTAATGTATTCTTTCCCTCCCTCCCTCTCCTCCCCTCTCTCCATGCAAATTAATTAAATTTTTTTCCTTTGAGGTAGGATCTTGCTCTAGCCCTGGCTGACCTGGAATTCACTATGTAGTCTTAGGGTACTTGAACTCACGGTGATCCTCCTACCTCTGCCTCCAGAGTGTTGGGATTACACACATGTACCACCATGCCCAGCCCCCCAAAAAAATTTTAAAAAAAGAAATGATGGAAAGAACTAGAAATAGAATTAATATGGATGGAACTTGCAAATATCTCTGGCAAAAAAAAGCAATCTGTAATGAACTAAGAAGATGACTCTGTGGATACAGTGCTTGCCAGGCAGTCATGAGTCTCTGAGTTTGAATCCTTAGAACCCATGGAAAGCCAGATCCTCTGGTGGGTGTCTGTAATCCCAGCATACCATAGCAAGAAGGGAGAGAGACAGGAGAATCCACCAGACTCTCATAGGCCTGGAACCATGAGCAATGAGAGTCCCTGACTCAAACAGGTGAGGCTGACACCCAAAAGTTGTTCTCTGACAGCATGCATTGTGGTATATGTGTGTCTGTACTCACAAGCAAGGACACGCTCATACTCACACCTTCTTTGAGACAGTCTCTTGTCCCAGCAAATGAGAACCGGCTTAGCTGGCCCATGAGTTTGGATTCTCCTGGCTCCAGCTGCCATTGTTACAGGTGCATTGGGATCATGGACGCATGTGCCACTTTGCATCTGGCTTTACATGAGCCCTAGGGAATCAAAGTTGGCTTGGCAGGTTTTGCAAGCAAGCACCATAGACCACTGAACCATCATGCAATAGTTTATTTTGTTTATGAATACAAATATACATAACAAAAACACACTTCGGCTGGAGAGATGGCTTAGTGGTCAAGGTGCTTGCCTGAAAAGCTTAATGACTGGAGTTCAATTCCTCAGTACTCATATAAAGCCAGATGTACAAAGTGGCACATGCATCTGGAATTCATTTGCAGGGGCTGGAGGCCCTGGCACGCCCATTCTCTCTGTCTGTCTCTCTTCTTTCTTTGTTTCATTCTAATCTGAGATAGAGAGAAAGAGGCAGACGAAGAACGAATAGGGCATGCCAGGGCCTCCAGCCACTGCAAATGAACTCCAGATGCATGTACCACCTTGTGCATCTGGCCTTACATGGGCACTGGGGAATTGAACTCGGGTCCTTCTGCTTTACAGGCAAATGTCTTAACTGCTAAGCTATCTCTCCAGCCCTGTCTCTCTTCTTTCTATCTTTCTGCTTACAAATAAATAAATATTTTTTTAAAATACAACACTTTGGGAATGATATTCACTAATCTCAGATTAGTATCATATTTGGAAAGGAAAAAGAAGAAAGGCATATAGGATCCAGTTTTGACTGTAAGCTTCTTAAACCATACCAGTAACATTTTATTTCTTTAAAGTATGCTGATCTGGTTTATTTCAAAAGAGAAGTTTTTAAAAAAGCATTGAAGCAAATATGACATAATGCTAACAGCTATTTAATCTCAGTGGTTGGTATATAAGTATTTTATTGAGTGTTTTATGTGCTTTTTAAGATACATTGAAACATTTCTTACATAAGGTTTAAAAATTAAGAGTTTAATGTTTCTATAGGATGAAGAGAGGCTCACTAAGGGTTAGTGCTCTCAGTGGACTTGTGTTGAGACCTGCCTCTGCAAGGGATCATTTCATTGTTCTCTGCTCAGATACTTTTAGCATTCACCTGAAACCTACTAAAGTGACCAAAAGAGTGGGGTTTACTTTATGGTTTTTAGGGGTGTTGCATATGTAATGTGTGTGTGTGTTAGGGGTGTTGCATATGTAATATGTGTGTGTGTGTGCTTGTATGCATGTGTGGAGGCCAGAGGCCTTCCTCATTTCTTGTCATCTTATTTTTTTAATATTTTATTTATTTGCAAGCAGAGACAGAGAGAAGAGAGGCAGATAGAGAGAATGGGTGCACCATGGTGTCTAACCACCATAAAGGAACTCCAGATGCATGCACCACTTTGTGCATCTGGCTTACGTGGGTACTGGTGAATTGAACCTGCGTCCTTAGGCTTTACAGGCAAGTACCTTAACCGCTGAGCCATCTCTCCAGCCCCCATCTTATTTTTTGGCAGGATCTCTCACTGAAGCTAGAGTTTACCAATTTGGCTAGACAAGCTAGCCACCAAGTTCTGGTGAGCCTCCTGTCTCCGCCTCCCCAGTGCTGGGATTACATCTGGCTTTCACATGGGTGTCGAGGATCCAAACACAGGTCCTCATCCTTCCAGGCCAAGCACTTTACTGACTGAGGGTCATAGTCCTTACTGCATTCAGGTCTTTCTACTCTGACCAGGGATGAAATGTGAACTCAGACAGGGACTTCTGAGATGTGCCCACCCTCCTCCCCTTTCAGCTTCCAAATGGCAGATGGCCAGATGCACTCTGCAGAGACAGTTAGACACGCTTTTTCTGGGAAAATGCACTGTCCCAAGAGAGGATCACTGAAGGCTTGTTATACACACACCACACAGAAGCTTTGCACACTACTCACAAACACACAGACATCACATGCACTATGTACCCACCTGTTGTGATTAGAATATGCAATGTCGCACATAGGTGCATGTGTTTGAACACTTGTTTCCCAGTAGGTGGCGCTGTATCGAGAGGTTCTGGAACTTTGAGAAGGTAGAGCCTTGCTGAAGGAAGTGACTTGAAGTTTTACAGCTTGGCTCCACTTCCTGTTCGCCCTATGTTTCCTGACTATAGACGAAATGTGACCAGCCCACCACCCACTCCTGCCAGGTGCTTGGTAACAGCAATAAGAAAATAACTAACACACTGAGTGGCACCCACCAGTAATCTTACAGTTGGGGAAGTAGAGACAGAAGGATGCTTGGGACTTGCTTGCTAGCTAGTGTAGCTACACCATTGAGCTCCAGGTTCAACAAGAAACCCTGTCTCAAATAATGAGGCAAAGAGAAGCTGAGGTAGACACCTGACATCAGCCTCTGGCCTAAACATGCACACACATGTGACTACACACACAGTCAAATGCATAGAATAAGGCTGGGTATGTAGCTCAGTGATTGAACACACTGGCCAGTGAGGGGCTGGGGCGGGACCCCAGAGCCCTGCACATGCTAGGTAATCCCTACCATTGAGCTACATCCTCAGGGCAGCTGCCCACTCTTTACGACACTTGGCATGGAGTCGCCACGCTTTGGTAAGTCTTGCTTTCTGATGGTTTTTGTGACATGTGAAACTTACATGAAATAACATATGCTTTTCTCCTGTTCGCCTGTCTTTTGTCACAGGGCTAGCAACCTTTTGTTTGTCTTTTTGCATGTATATGTATGGTGTGTGGTTGTGTGCATGTGTGTATGGTGTGCATGTGTGTATGTGTAGTGTGTTTTGCATGTGTAGAGGTCAGTGGTTGACATTGATTATCTTCCTCCTCAATCACTCTCCACCTTATTACCTGAGACGGGGTCTCTCACTTGAACCCAAAGCTCATTGATTCAACTAGTCTAGCCAGCAAGCTCTGGGGTCCTATCTCTGCGTCCAGAGCACTTTACTCACTGAGCCATCTCCCCAGTCCAAATCTACTAGTCTTGTCTCCTCAACATTACCACACTCAGGCCCTCTCCAGCAGAACCAGTCCCAATACCAGCTCCAGCAATAATCCAACCCTGTATTTTATTCATTCATTCTTCATTCCTCTTTTGTGAATGGGATACACAAGAAGGGGGAACCTTGGTTCTAGCCTAGGACCCATCACTTACTGTGTCTCTTTTATCAAGTCAAACATAGTACTCTTTCCTCATCTGTGAAATGGAAGCATCATGTTATCTGCCTCCACAGGGTTACTGGGAAGGTACAGGATGTAATGACATAGGTGTGAGGCTTTGAAACTCCAAGCCAGCATAGGCTTTTGTTCTTACAAACACTGGACCTGATTCCCAAGTGCTAGACACAGAGCTTGGCACATTCTAGAAGCATCTAGATCTACTAGCTCTCTGGGGGTAAGAATTCCATTTCACTGGTGGGGAAACTGAAGCTGTGGAAATCAGATGACTTGTGTAAGATTTCATAGCTAGATAGAAGTGAGGCCAGGTTTACCTGTAAGCTCCCAGCCCCATTTCTTTTCTCCTCTGGCCAGTCCTTGCAGACCAAAGTTAAGTAAAAAGCCCAGCCTATTAGTGAAAGCCCGTTATCCCAGCTATTTGGGAAACTGAAGCAGGAAGATGACAAGTTCAAGGACAGCTTGGGCTACAGAGTAAGCTCAAGGTCAGATTGAGTAACTTAATGAGGCTCTGTCTAATTAAAGGGGATGAGATATAGCTCAGCAGGAGAGCCCTTTCCTAGAATCCCCCAGTGAGAGGCTGAGGGCATGGCTCAGTGTAGAGCTCCTGCCTAGAATCCCCAGTGAGGGGCTGGGGTGTGGCTCAGTGGCAGAGCTCCTGCCTAGACTCTCCAGTGAGGAATGGGGTGTGGCTCAGTGGCAGAGCTCCTGCCTAGAATCTCCCAGTGAGGGGCTGGGGATGTGGCTCAATGGTAGAGCACTAAGCACTCTCCCCATCTCCCAGACAGGCATGCTTATTATATATAGTTGCATCCAATCTCAGTTTAACCTGTCTGCTGAATAATAATAATAACGGAGCTGGGCATGGTGGTATACATCTATAATCTCAGCACTCAGGTAGGCTGAGGTAGAGGGATCTCAAGTTTAAAGCCACTATGGTGTACATAGTGAGTTTCAGGACAGCCTGGGCTATACAGTGACACTCAACAAACAACAGTCCCCAGATCCTGTTACAGAGCCCCTAAAGCCCTTGTAATTTCCTGAGTTCACATAGGAGTGTCTTCTGTTCTTACCATAAATTCCTTCCCACCCCAGCTGAGTTCATGCAAATGGATGACTCCAGTCAAGCTTTAGACCAGGATGAGACTGGTGAGCTAGAAGAACCAGCCATGTGTGTGACTACAGAGTGGGAACATTAGCCCATATGAAAGCCAATCTTAAATGCTAAACACGGGCTCAGGAGATGGCTCAGTTCGTAAAGTGGTTCCATGCAAGTGTGGTCCTCAGACACCATGTAAAAATGCTGAACGTGGCAACACATGTCTGTAATCCCTGTGCTCCTACAGTGAGATGGGGGGGTGGACACAGGAGAATCCCCGGAGGCTCACGGGCCAGCTAGCCTCCATGACAAGCAATCCTGTCTCAAACAAGGTAGAGGTTGTCCTTTGACCTCCACACACACAGGTGCACCTGCACTCACACATACTAACACATACATCATATACCCACACACACTGAGATTAAAAAAAAAAACTGGGCTGGAGAGATTGCTCAGCTGTTAAGGCACTTGCCTCCAGTGCCTAAAGCCCCCGGTTCAATTCCCCAGGACCCACGTAAGCCAGATCCACAAGGTGTGGCCCTGGTGTGCTCTCTCTCTCTCTCTCTCTCTCTCTCTCTCTCTCTCTCTCTCTCTCTATCTCTCTGCTTGAAAAATGAATAAATAAAATACTTAAAAAAAACTTTAAACAATGGGGCCTATGGAGCTTCCCAGTTGAGGAGTTCACACTTGTGTTGGGGGATGGCAGGCTCAGAGACAGCATGTTCCCCCCCCCACCTACTCCATACTTCGACAAAATACTACATTTCACTATCCCTCCTCACTTCCTGTATAATCAAACTGTAATCATTCGGTAAGTGCTTTCCTGAGTTCTGTGCTTGGCTGTTTCAAAACACTGAGGGCCAGATGTAGCTCAGCTGGTAGAATGCACGAAGCCCTGGGTTCTGTGCCCAGTACCAGGCATGGGGATGGCATGCCTCTAATCTCAGCATTAGGGAGGGAGAGGTGGTAGGATCTGCAGTTCCTCAGCTGTATGGCAAGTTCTGGGCCAGCCTAGGCTACACGAGACCCTTTCTCATAAATAACAAAAATGAAACATAAAACATTTTTTTAAAAAGCCGGGCGTGGTGGCACACGCCTTTAATCCCAGCACTAGGCAGAATCACTGTGAGTTCGAGGCCAGACTGAGATTCCAGTGAATTCCAGGTCAGCCTGAGCTAGGGTGAGACCCTACCTCAAAAAACTGGAACAAAAAAAAAAAAAACAGAAAACGTTACACCCTGAGACTACATAGTGAATTCCAGGTCAACCTGGGCTAGAGCGAGACCCTACCTCGAAAAACAAAACAAAACAAACAAACAAAAAACCATTAAAAAAATCACTCTTGAGTGTCGAGGGAGACAGCTCCGTTGGTAAAGTGTTTGCTGCAGAAGCTTGAGAACCAGAATTCGTGTCCTCAACACCCACGTAAATACAGAGCTGGCATGGTGGCCCACTTGTAATCCTGGAGCCAGGGAAGCAGAGACAGGCAGATCCCCAAGGAAAGCTCACTAGCTAGATGAATCAGTGAACTCTGGCTTCATTGGGAGACCTTGCCTCAAAAAATCAGGTGATGGGCTGGAGAGACTGCTCAGTGGTTAAGGCATTTACATGCAAAGCAGAAGGACCTGAGTTCAATTCCCCAGGACCTATGTAAAGACAGATGCACAAGGTAGCACATGTGTCTGGAGTTCGTGTGCAGTGGCTGGAGGCCCTGATGCGCCCATTCTCATTCTCTCTCTCTACCTCTTTCTCACTCAAATAAATAAATAAATAAATAAATAAATAAATAAATAAATAAATAAATAAATAAATAAATAAATAAATACATAAATCTGGCCACCACATGCACATATACATATAAGCACATAAACATACCACACATGCATACACAGGCAAAAAAAATATTTTTAGTCTTACCTGACCTGTGTATGGTGGTTCACACCCATAATCCTCGTACCTGGAAGGTGGAGTCAGTAGGATTTTGGAGTTTGAGGCCAACCCGGGCTACATAGCAAGGTCCTGTCTCAAGACAAACTAACTTATAAACCAAATTTAAGCTTGAGAGGTAGCTGTAGAAATCCCTAGGTTTGTAGGCAGCTGGGTAGCCTGGGTGCCCAGCATGCCACTGATGGTTGGCACCCAAATGGGTCAGTGTTAGTGGACAGTAGCCTGTGAATGTGCCCCCCTCCCCGACCCCTGATCACACTTGGATGAATCATTGAACCCCTGGCTTGGGTCGCAGGGCTGATGCTGAAACAGCGCACTCCATGTCAGAGAAAACACAAGTCTCCTTCCCTTGCTTCCAACCCTCTCCACTTTCCAGTCTGCAAAGCCATTCCCAGGTCTTCTGTTTCAGATCTTCAGAACCCCAAGGAGGTATGCTTGGCTCTTCAGGGACCCAGGGAGGTAGGCTTTAAACTCAAAATGACATTTCTTCTGAGCAGCACCCATGTCTGCGGAGATACTCTACCAGCTCATAGAGGATCCAGGGATGGAAACATCTGGCCTGGAAGATTCTCACTGCAGCCCCCATTTTATAGATGGGTGCACCGAGCCTGGACAGGCTGTCCTGGCAAGCTGGCCTCAGGTCCAACCACATTCCAGTTATCAAGTCTGTGGGAAACAGCCCTGGGAGCCTGCCAGTTGTAACCTCGATTACAGCCAAGTGCTGGGGGGATTCCTGAGCCCCTATAAAGGGGATGTGGGAAGGAAGCATACACGTCTTCTTCTCCGCCACCCCAACCCCAGTCTTCCTCAGTACATGTTCAAGACACAAAACTCTCTCGTTAAAGTTTTACAGCTAAACCACTGAACATGCCACTCTGTCTCCCTAATTTATACCTGACCTTGTGTCTAGACATGGCATCACAAGGTAGGTGTGTCTCTTTCTGCCAGGGGTTTACAAGAAGCAGAACTCATCGTTGTTACAATGGCCTTGCTTCGTAGGATAGAGTCCTGCTGTAGGGAGGGTAGGGCCTGGGGCTCCCACACCTCAAAGGAAGCTCCCTCCATACACAGCAGTGCAGTCCTGTGACCCCACTTCCAGGGAAAAACCTGATACACAGGTGATTTAAGATGATCACCACCTCCTGCCTCAAATCCCAAGCTCTATGCCACACACCACCTCCCAGGAATTCCTAATGCCCTCCACTTCACGACTGCCCAGGGAAGCCTGGACAGCTGGGGAACCCCAATTCTGAGCCTGTGGCACTCAGGGATCTGTACTTGGACCTCATATCACAAAAGAAATAGTGATGTAGTGATACAGAATATCTCTCTCACTTTCTGTCTCTCTTTCTCTCTGTCTCTCTCAAACAGAGAGAGAGAAAGAGAGAGAAAGAGAGAGAAAGAGAGAGAGAAACACATATACATACCAGGACTAACTAAAGTTCAAGGTCAATTTTCATATCATGAAAAGAAAAACTCCAAAATCAATGTGGATAACCAAGTGTGATGGTGTATACCTGTTATCCCAGGACTCAAGAGATGGAAGCCGGAGGATCAGGAATCCAAGGTCATTTTCAGCTACACAGTAAGTTCAAGGCCTGCTTGTATTACATGAAATCCTGTCTAAAAAAAAAAAAACAGGGCTGGAGAGATGGCTCAGCCGTTAAGACACTTGCCTTCAGTGCCTAAGGCCCCTGGTTCAATTCCGCAGTATCCATCTCTCTCTCTCTCTCTCTCTCTCTCTCTCTCTC